>NDXB01017189.1:106447-123797 GCA_002631895.1 Agapornis roseicollis
CCCCCCCCCCCCCGTAACTTTTTTCCTTGTGTTTGTACCATGGCCATAGATGAGGGAGGAACTTGATGGACCATGTAGCTCCTCAGCTGGACAAAGCCACTGAATTTGACAGCAGGTCTAAAAGCCAGGATGAACTCAGGGCAAAGGGATGAACTCAGCAGGGCATTTGTTCTTTTTCACTTGCTAACCAACACTCAAGATAATAAGACTGTAAGTAGAACAGCTTCTCTGCTGACACAGGGTCCTCTCCCATGCTGTGCTCTGGACAACTGACTGCCACAAATGGAGGAAGGCAGAGAAGATACAGCCATGAGGCCTGTGCCTGATGACATACATATACTTCCAGACAGCACAATCCCCTCCCTCAGCAGTTTTGCAAGATTTTCACAAAATAAAAGGGTAAGCAGGAAAAACCCCCAACATTTCAGGACAATTTCACTGGATGTCATCACCTGTGTGTGGCCCTTGAAGACTCTGGTTGGCAAAAGGGTCTGCCCACATAAAATAACTTTAATTTGCCATGCGGTTTTTGTGCTGAGATTGTCCAGGCAATCAAAGTGAGGATGGGGAGTTGTTAGCCCAAATGAGCCAGATATCTCAGCTTATTTGAACATCTGGCTGATAAAGCCCAACTGTGTGTATTCAGGATGAAAAGGTGTTTGACATTCAGGCCTGGGTGACTGAGGATGGGGTACCCTGCTTTGAATGTGCCAGATGGCTAGACAGATGCAATTCTTGCCCTTGTCAATGTGTGGCCAATCTCTTTGACTGACTGTAGCCATTCACTGATCTCCAGTAACATGGGCATCAATGCAGAGAACAGATGGGCCTGCGCAGCCATGGCAGAAATGAATTTAACTCCTGTTCCAGGTCCCATCACATCCAGTTCCACCTCCTCTTCCAACATCATGGCCCTCCAGGGACTACACTGCTGGTTGTTTCTTTCTCATGACCTGTCCTCTGCCTACACTCTTTCCACATGCCCTACAATGTATTTAAACCAGAAAGTCTACAAATTCTCATCAAATCCCATATTCACTCAGGTTTCTTCCTCAAAAAACTTACAGCTGATTATCTGAAAGAAGTCCATGGTATAAAAAGAGAAGCATCATCTATTTTAGTCCTTCACCTCTTCATCCACTCCCACATTCCTCCCAAGGCAATTCAGCACATCTGGATGACTCACGGCCCCCAAGAGCATCCTCCAAATTTTTCACAGACAAGTATTTCAGACCTAGCATATACAGGTGTGCTTCTTGCTGCTAGCACCTACAGGGCAACCTGCAGCAGGGAAGATCACTCAACTCTAGATGTCCTCAGGATGTGCCTTTAATCCACAGCTTGACTTCGCTGTTGCATCTGCATGGTTCAGCTGGGGAGATCTCAACCTGGGATGCCACTGTTGGACATAAAATCCTGAGGCTCTTCCAGTATCCAAATGCACTATCTCTGCAAGCTGCCCTAGAGACTACTACAGTGCTGACAGCAAGGCCTCACTGCTGCTGGATACAGGGAAGATGATGGGATCTGGGCCAGGTTACAAACACTTCTAGCAGAAGAGGGATCAACATGGCCTACAAGCTCCCCTCACACTGATGTGCTGTGTTAGAACCACCACATTAGACATCCGAAAAGAAGTCAGTGTTTCTAGAGTGCAGACAAGTGAGCCAGAAAGAGGCCCAGGAGCTCAAGTCTCACTCGTTAATAACAAGACTGTTTGTCCTTTGTTGAAAGCATAGTGTTATCCAGGGATTATCTTAGCTGTTTACTGCAGGGTACCGGCCAATTTATCTTTGAAACAGCTGTCTTACTGCCTGTGGGGAAGGCGAAGAAACAGCCTCACACCAGAGCACTATTTAACTGGGCACACACTGGGGAAATGCCTCTTCCACTGCATGCAGGCCAGACCCAAAGCCATTTAAACAATTTGAAGATTTTCCTTGCCATTCCAGACCTTTAGAACTGATCCCAGTAAAAGAAAGAGGGACAGAAGGGAACAGAAGGATACAGAAGGAAAGCTGTGTCTAAGCTGATGTGGACTTCAGGACAGCATCACAGGCAGTAGGCATCTCCCCTTAACAAACATCATTCTGCTCTCTACTCTCCAGCTTTTTCTACATGGAGGTGTCAACATCAAGAGACCCCACCTGACCAGGTATTTCAAGTGAACTGTTTGGAAAGGATGACATTGTAAAAACTGCAGCTAAATCAGCATCAGTTCAAACAACAGAAGGAAAAGGGAGAACAAAAATAAAAGAATCAAACAAAACTCCTGCAAACCATCTGTCCCTAGAGAACTCTGCTGCATCTACCAGAGCCTTCTGAGCACCTGAGTCGAGCTGCAGCAGGCAGCCCTGTGCTAGGAGATGCCCCCCAGCAGTGTCGTTTCTGACCTGCAACCAAAAGCTGCACCAGCTCTGCTCTAGGTGGCTCGGGGGGGGCAACCCTTAGCACGTAACACGTCCCCTGAAAATTCAGAGGTGGTGCGTAGGGACTTCACTCCCCAACTGAATAAGCCTTCTACCACTTGCTTCTGTGCAAGCCATCCACATGAGTCCCTGCAAGGTGTGGATGAGCTCGCCCGCACAGAGCAATGAACCACCATTTACTACATTAGCTCACAGATAATGGACTGCCTTTGCCTTCCCACTGAGGAACTGGCTTGGGAGAGCAGCCAGAGATTCATACCACTCATTTCTCCCCTTGTATGACCCCTACGTCTCCACTTTTCACTCAAATCTTTCAGATCTGGGGGTGCTTCTGAGGTGTGATTCCTTTGCTACCTGCCACAGGCAGGACTGTGCTCACTACAGAAGCAACCATCTTTTGCACAGTGTACCACTAGTACTCTATCTAACATCTAGCTTCTCCTGCTGCCCACCATTCTCTTTACTCTTCCACCATTTCCTTTCTCTTAGTAGCCTATCTCATAACAGCAAGCACTACACCCATGTGAAAGGGTACCATGAGCTGACATCAAGCTCACACCAAGAGTGGCACATTCCCACTCTCCCTCCCAACCCTAAAAAGAAAACAGGCACACAGATATTTGCATTGATAACAAAGTACATGGCACACATGAAGTTCAGTTTTTTTCTCTCCTTTTCAACAAATCACAAATTTGCATCACTGTTGGGAGCAGAGCACAACCAGTCGACCGCAGCCCAGGATCACTTTTGGATCCACCATCCTTGTGGCAGGCATCACGCATGAACTAAGCATCATTCTCTAGCGGAGGAGTTGAAATCTGGGCAAAGTGCTCTGTGCCTTTGACCCTCAAAGCAAACAAATGTAAACCACAGCAAATGGGCAGGAAAGGGGGAAAGGGAAGGGAGTGACCCATGGATTTCCCTGGATCGTGCTGACACAGAAGGAAAATAAAATTCAAACAGATCACACTCTTGCAGATGATCCAGACATTGTCATGTAAACAATCAAAGGTAACCACAACAGAAAGAAAACCGAAGATCTACCCAAAACAACCCCCCGAAGGTCATGAATTAGGACATCCTAAAAATGCTGGGGTTCAGCCATTAGGGCCACTCATGCTTTCAGCCCCAGTGAAATAAAATCATTATGAAACAAGTTCTTATTTTTTTTCTTTTTCCCCTCAAAGTGAAACAATTCCAGCAACACTTTATGGACCACATTTCTTGTTTTGTGTTTACCATCCATGCATATAACCCCCAAGGTGACATCAGTTACAAGGTCTTACAACATTTTCCCAATGAAAACAGAACAGGAAAGGGGAAGAGAAAAAAAAGAGAAAAGAAAAAAAAGGGGGAAGAAGGCAAAGAAAATAAAGTACCCCCCAAAACAACCCCAAAAACCAAATCCCATCTCTGCCTTTTTTTAAAGACCACAAAAGTGAGCCAACCAAAACCAGAAAATAAAAATTCAAATAACCAGACGGGGAAAAACAAAAGAGAGATTAGGAGGAGGGGAAGAACAAACAAAAAACCGAACACTAATGACCCAAAATAAAAAATAAAACAAAAACTAACCAGCTGAATTGGGAGTTGAGGGTGAGTTAGCCTGGCTTCCATGGGCTGACACATTGGTAGCCGTGACAGCCGTTTTGGCAGCATAAATATTGGCTTCCTCTTGAAATTTACCTATGTTCTTCTTGTACCGGATTCTCTTATTTCCAAACCAGTTTGATACCTAGAGTGAGTTTAAGAGAAGACAAAGACGTTAATGTTTCAGCTCTGGCAAGTGCTGATGGGTGAGGAAGGTGGATTAATTCAGATTAAGTAGTGAATATTCTTTTTTCCCTCCCACTTTCCTAGCAGTGGAAGAAAGCACCTTCTACCAGTGCATACTCCAGCAAGCTCAGGAAAGGTAATGAGACCCTTTTGGGAGCACTGGGCTGTGCGAATGTATCTGGTTCCTCTATGAATGGGACATCCGCTAAGGGGATGCTCTACAGGAAAAACTAGAGCCACCCCATAAAAATGTGAGATGAGTTGAAAAAAACCTGAGAAAGCCAAATGACTCTAAGATTGCACAATCTGAAAACAGATATGTGTCATTTTGGAACTTTTTATTTGCTTCTGTCTCAGTATCCCTTTGACAGGGACAGATGCTATGATTCCCAGCTGCCCCTTCTCCTTCCTTTGGACAGCGTGGCTTTCAGGGAGAACACTGAACAAATTTACTCAGGCCTGGCTGACGCAAAAAAATACCTTGGTATCACTGAAGCTTTGCTTTTGATCCAACTAGCTGAACTTGGCTTTGTAAGGTTTAGCATGCGCCACTACTTAAACCAGGAACATCAGGGGAAGGCTAGAGAGGGAGCACAGGGCTCATTTTAAGATCTAACTTGGTCCCAGGAACAAGTGTGCTCCTTGGAAAGGGGCAGGAGATTGTGTTTGCCCAGAGACCAGCATGGGCCTGACTTCAGTGCCTAGAATTGTGCTAAAAGGGACTAGGGGATTTATGTAAAAAAAATTAAGAAGCTGTATGAACTTTTTTACAAGCCATGGGAATGGCTGAAAATTATGGCCCAGATCTGAAGGCAGAATGAAGCTGTGCAGCTCTGGTCATGCCAGTCCTGGTGAATGCTGTTTCACTATGCCTGCAGCAGTACAATGCATGAACCTCAGAAAGCCCCAAGGAGAGGTCTGAGCAGTGATCCCTGCAGACTGTCAGAGTGATATCCTGGGATCAGAAGTATGCATGTTTGAAAGAAAGGTTGCTTGGTCAACCTGCCAGGTGTCTGAATAAAATACCCCAAAGTTTGCATGTCAGAGATTTAGCACAGTGATAGGGTAACTCTGAAGTTTGTGGAACCAGGCTGTGGTATCTGGCCAGAACTGCTTCCCAGGGAAAATGTCAGGGTACCTCCCAAACCACCATAAACTCAGTGTTCCCCAAATCTACTCAGTACCCTGCTGATGATAATCCTGTTCACATGTGAGCACTTCACACTGAACAATTATAGAGATGTGGGAAATATTCAGCCTACGGCTGGGGAAGCAAATCTCAGCTTCTTTTTTGACAACACCAAATACAGAGAACCAGAGGTGTGTCTTCCTACATGCAGCTCTCTAAGCAGAAGACAACTTCCAGTCACTACTGACCTTGTTTGAAAAAGCTCAGCAAGATGAAGAGAATGAGCAAATGCCAGAGGATGCTGCAACTCTAATAAAACACTAATAAACCACTGGCTGTTCATCCTAGGAAGCTTGTGATTTTTTATCTCATCTTAGGAAAATTGTTTTGGCTTGGGTGTTGATAATTGAAACCCATATGCTTTCATTTCTACCATACTTTCTATCTGCAGTGATCCTAGGGCATTCAGCAGCTTCTACGCAGAAATGGCTGCTTCTACCAGTTTACCTGCTACTGAACTGCAGATATTCAATCCTGTGCTGTTGTAGAGCAGGAAGAAGAAAATGTAACTGGCAGAGACTCAGATCAGCACCCAACCCAGATCTTGGAGCCAGCATTTCTATGGCACCAGAAGGTGCTGTTTGCAAGGAGCTTGATTCCATTTCTTTGTCTAGCTTTCCCATTACTGACAATGTGCTCCTTCATGAACTTCCCACCTGGCCAACAGCTACAACAGGTCTTCCAGCTTCAAATGCTGGAGCCAGTGGGTGAACTATGAGTACCACAGGGAAGGAAGTTGGGATAGATGACCACTACAACTGATCTTCACCTTGAAACTTGTGAAGCAAAGAACCTGCCTACCCCTGTCAGCCTTTGATTTCAGATAAACTCTGCTTATGACTTGCACAGATTCATATTGTCCCATGTTCCCACTTAGCCTCAGCAAAAGCAGAGACCCAGATGTGTGTTTGTTTTTTGTTTCTACCTTCTCTGGATGAAGAAGGAAGAGAGATCCTGAAGACAGGCACAAAGCAGCTTTGATACAGCACAGTCAAAAAATATCCTAAGTGCAGCATTTCTCCTGGACATCTTCTCTTTGCAAGGTAAAATTTGTAAGTGTGAATAGAGGAATTAAGAAGGGAAGCATCATGTCAGCTGTAGTTTTACCTTCAGCCACTATCTGCTGTTTCTCATTGGTAACTCTGGGCAGAATCAATGTTTGGGTCTTCTGACCCAGGGGATGCTATTGGAGTAACTCAGCAGGCATTCAACATGGTGACAACATTTACCCTTGGATGTTGTTGCTCCTGCTGATGGCAGACATGCTCTCACAAGGACACCAGATGCTACTGCTGTCTCCAGTTTACTCAAGCGATGAACAGGCATAGGTCTGGGGCTGAAAAGCAGCCCAAGATGGGGAAAGCAAAGGGACCCCTGAGGGTACACTAAGCTCACATGAGGACAAGACTATCAAAGGCCATACAGATTGGCTTTCAGTCAGAAAGCTTGCCCCAGAAAGAGAGAAAATTAAGAGAGGCAGGCCTGGCCAATGTACAGCTGAACACTTCAAGGACTGACTGGACTCCTCACAAATTCCAGCAGCTCTCAGGTCAATGCTACAGACTCCAGGAATTACGTGGCTGCCTTGAATGTATGAAAATACTTCAGTTTGTCTTTACTGATCACCTTTCTTTGAGGGATAAGCAAGTCAGGGAGATGTCATGTTCTGCAGCACAGGTGTAACAACACAGAGAAATCACCCTGAGAATGCCCACCCTCCTTGACCACAAACTATAACCATTAGCCTGTCTGACCCAAACCATTCCCATCAGGACCTTGTCCATTCTACCTTATTGAGCAAAATCTGCACAACTCTTTTTACTGCCTTCAAATCCCTTGGCTCAAAGAATAGACTGTCAGCTCAAACAAGCTCTTCTTGCAAGCCAGTTCAGCACTAACTCCCTCAAGAAAAGTCTTTGCCTCTGTGGGTCATGCCACATCATTTCTGTGTTGTTAACACCTTGGCTGCACACACAGCCATCAACCTATGAAGTCTTTATCCCTTCTGAATCTTCTCCCAAACTCTTCTTTTTCATCAATGGCATCAAACTGCAAGCCTGCTGTCTCCTTCCTCATCCACTTACACAAACTTGTGCTAAACTAACTAAATGAAATGCTCAACACTGGGACATGACTGATTTGGCTGAGGTCTGGAGTGTCCTTCACCATGCTAAGGCTTCCCAATAGCAGTAGCCATCTTTGCTGTATTTCTGAGCTTTCTCACCTGTGAGACTGTGATGCCACATTTCTTGGCTAGCTCTTCTTTGGCTTCCTCACTGGGGTAAGGGTTGCTGAGATGGGAATAGAAATACTCATTCAGGATTTCCGTAGCTTGCTTGTTGAAGTTTCGTCTCTTCCGCCTTAGCATGAAGAAAGAAGGGGAAATAGGAGGAAAAGAAATGCAAATCAGTGTCAGGGATCCAGAAACAGGAATGCAGTTTTAGACATTCTGACTTTCCTTGCTTCCCTCCCTCCTTTCCCTGCTCCTGGGAGCATGGAGTGCATCAGACTCATAACCAGGAAGCTTCTCATCTGCACTTTGATGGTGACTCCTCTCTCAGCATCTTCCACAGCAAATCTCTGTCTCAAATTACTACTGCATCACAGAAGAGTCTCAAAACTGGCACCCAGTTCCTCCACCTGGGAAGGTGACTCTCAACACCTGGCTGCTCTGACCAAAGACATCACTGCTACTCTGCAAAGCTCCATACTGAGAAAGCAGTGCTGGGGATATACCCTTGGTGAGGACTGTTCCATTTGCACTTGGGCATTACTTTACTATCCATTCCCCAGTGTAACTGCCTCTCCTCCCCATCCCAAACAGCAGCCCAAGCCAAAGCCTGCATACAACCAGCTTGGGCAGTGAAATAATTCTACAACAAATAAAAACTCTGGGAAAATGGAAACAGAAGGAAAAGAATAGGAACCTAGAGAGGATAGGATGGGCTGGAGGATTAGCTTTTATCTCTAACTGAAACACACATTTTCATCACCGAGGTTTGTTGCAAAATACCACAGAATTCCATTCTGCCACAGCAAAGTCTGGATGCGCAATTCTCAAGGTACAGCTGGAAGCCTCCCCGAGACAAGAGGCTGGATGTCTGGAACGGCTATCCTCTCCCCTGCTGAGCCATAGACAACTGAAGGATAAGGGAAGTAAATGGCCTCTGTGCCTCAAGACCAAGAGACATGGTCCTTCATATGAACCTGAATTCACTCCAGAACCTCAAAACACCTCTCCTAGGCCACAACAACACTGCACTGTGGGTGGGGAGAAAGGTTTGGTAGGGTGAACTCACCGTGCATCCAGAAATCGGGAGCGCAAGATCATGACAGCTTCACACGTGCTTTGCTTCAACTGCATCTGGATGGAGCTGAACTTGCGGTGGATGATGCTCACCATCCGCTCTATCTCCTTTGGCGAGATAGGTCGGGTCCGGCTCTGCTCACGCAGCAGGTTCATCACGTGGGTGGTGAATTCATTGCATGCCTGGGATGGCAAGAAAAGCAAAAGAAACCCCAGGATTGGAAGCTCATTTGATAGTGTCAAGGACAGTAGAGAGACAACGCTGCTAAGGAAGGAGATGAAAATACAGACCTCAATGGCTGTGGCCTTTTAGGGCAGACTCAGATCAAGAGTGTGCTGGCTCTCAGGGGAGAAAAAGCAGAGGGTATGAGAGACTCCCAACAGACATGCTGAGAAAGGCAGGAGCCAATTTTGTTGCTCTCAGGGATCATGGATGGAGCTGAGGCAAATGAAGTCCTAGGACTCATGTAAAGCATGAAGAAGTCCCAGCCACTGGTTTTTCAGATAGGGCTGAAGGAGCTATAGATGTCTCTCTCTGAGGAGAACCATGAATCTTTTGACCCACCTCCCTCCTCCTGCTGCCTCAGCTGGACCCCAGCACCATGCGTCACAGGAGCAGGTCCCAGACACAGCCCTGCCCTGTGCTCTTGGCACATCAGATAAGAAGTAAATAATGATACTTAATTAAAGTTTGAATGAGGCAGGAGCCCTGACAAGTAAGGACAAGCAGATAACTATCGCAGTCAGTTTGCTGCTGGCACAGCACTGTCTGGCTGTTCCCGCTGTCCCCAGGCTGTGCTGTGAGGACACAGCAGCAAGAAGAGTCAAGGGGACAAGGGAGGGATTTTAAGGCTGGATGAAGGCCACTTCATTGCCCTCTTCTCCACCCCTACCTCCTCCATCCTCCAGTTCCCAGCACCAACCCCTGAAAAGCAGGGGACACTGGTGCTGGGAATCATGTTGTTGCACTGACGGTTGAAGAAGCCTTTGGTGCTTCTGGGACATGGGCAGCTACTCTAGGGACAATGTCCATAATTCCCACCCCATGATGGGGAAAAATGGGCTAGCAGTGGAAACAAATACTGATTCTGTGGACTGGCAACATAGTCTTGACTTACCATCTCCCACCCAACCCTTCCAAGCTGAATCCCTATGCATGGGTCAGACCCAAGGAGATATTCACAAGGCCAACAGAGCCCCTCCAATTCATCACCAGCTTCAACTGACAGCTTCCAGGGTACAAGAGCTCTGAGGTGGGTACCTCTTTGCTCCCAGACACCCAAGCAATTTCAGACTGTCTTCTTTACAGCATTACAGGAAAAACTGCCCATGAGCGCTGTGCTGTCACAGCAGCAGCCCAATGCCATGAGAAGCCAGGCACTGAGCTCCCCCAGCCTCCAGCAATGGGACTGGAGAAAGGAGGGTGGAGGCTGAGAAATCCTGAACCCTGTTTTTATGCAGGACTGTGGGTGATGATACAAGAGATGTGGACCTACACAGCCATTTGCAAAGCAACTCAGTGGCAAAACCAACCCCCTCATTGGTTTCTGAGAAGCAAATATGTGGCTCACCTCACTCATGGGGCTGGGGTAAAGGCTTCTCTTACATGTGTGCCCCTTTGGGCAGCCAAAATGATGCAGAAACAAAATCAGAAAAGCAAACAAACAAAACTCCTGCCCAAGAAGAGGAAGGAGCAGAAGGTCCTTTCCTGAAGCATGTCCTTGGCTGTGCCAAGGGTTTCTCCTTGGGCTTGGGTGGCAGAGGACATGGGGTATCTCTCTCTGCCTCTTCAGCCTGGGAGCTGAAAGATGAGCTGTGAGACCCTCTCAGCTCCTATCCATGTGAGAAAGCTGAGGCTTTCTCATGCCACACCGGCCCATCTCTATCACTCAAGGGAATGCTAGCAAGGGCTGAGGACAGCCACCAAAGGTCATCCTTCCAGCCTGCCCCCTGCCTGCTCCCTGGGCCCTGCCACCTCCTCCTTTTCTAATGCTCTGTCAAAGTGCCTTTCATGGTATGACCACACACAGCTTCTCCAACACGAGAGGCCTACCTGGCTGCTCTGACTCCAGCTCCAACCCAGGGTCATCTGAGGCAGCTCCTCACCACCCCTGGGTGCAGGTCTGAAGATGCTGACCAGCAGCCTCAGCTTGGCCAGTGTGGCACCTGAAGGGGTGACACATCCCCCAGCCCCACCATGCACCATGCATACAGTTAGTCAGGTATAATGGGAGCTGGGCTGGAGGCTGCTCACAGCCCTATCACATCAGCAGAGATGGTGCTAAACCAGATCTGAAACCCTGCCTGCCTCCTGGCCACAGAGCCTGTCCTGCACCCAAAAAGGAGGGATGGTTTATTGCTTGCACTCCAGTACAACCTTGGGGTAGAAACCACATTCATCACAAAGGCAAGCTGCGCAGTGGCGACAGGAGGTCTGCAAAACATCTGGAATCCTTTGCAAAAAAAACTGTTTTGAGCATCAGCTTGCGAAGCTTTTCATGCAGTTGTCAGCGTTACCAATAGCTGCATTCATGACCCAAATAGTTTTTTAGTTTTGTTTAAGAATCATTTTTCACGATTAAAAAGGAACTCATTTGGTTTTGTTGCGTTTTTTTTTTCCTCTGGAAAAGGAACTCTTCAAGCAGAAAAAGTATTCAAGGAAGATTCTTATTCAAGCCCTGCTTGGAAAACTGCCTGCACTGAGGCCAGCACCTCAAAGAGGACTCCCACTTCATAGGGCTAATTTTTGGCAAGGTATTAGGGGAGGACTGAAAAGTGAAAGTCAAAGGGGCAACCCTTGCTAAGCCTATCCTTGTGCCATGTTCCAGTGCAAAACCCAATCCTTCCAACCCTAAAAAACCATGTTTTCATTCCAATATAGTCTGCATTTGCCCATACACTACTAACAATAGATGTCAGTAGCGATCCAGGCTGTGCACATCCACCCCAGCTGCTCTTGAGATGCTCACCTCCTACTCCTACCATCCCACCACCACCACCGGGCAGCCCCACCTTCTTCCATGAAAGAGCCTGTTACCTGCTCGTACTTCTCCAGCTCTGTGTGGTAGATCTGCCGGATCTGGGAGAGTTTGGCTCTGTAGTCAGAGTGCTCCACTGAGTTGTCAGAGCCGGCTCCTCCTGATGCTGCAGCAGCAGCGGCAGCAGCGGCTGAGCCACCTCCTTTTTCGGGGCCTGCTACTCCCTCAGCCAGGAGCATGTTGTCTAACCGCATCAGCTGGGGATCCGTGGGCTCCTCTTCCTGCGCTCCTCGGATGCTCAGCACTGCATGAGACACACAGAGAGGAAAGCCTGAGTTGTGCTCAGGTCTTAACTTGGGGAAAGAGATGTTCATCTAAAAGGGGATGCTCATCCCAGGTTGCTCAGTTCCCATCAACCAAGCTTTTCTTTAGAAAGGGTACCCCAACAGGCAGTTTGCATCCTGGTTCTCCCAAGTGCTCATCACCAAGCACGGTTCCTCAGCTCTCCAGCCAAGCAGCAGTGACAGGAGCACTTCAGCTTAGAATCATAGAATCATAGAATAGTTAAGAGTTGAAAAGGACCTTAAGATCATCTAATTCCCATAGGCAGGGACACCTAACACTAAACCATACCACGCAAGGCTTCATCCAACTTGGCCTTGAAGACTGCCAGGGATGAAGCATTCACAGCTTCCCTGGGCAACCCATTCCAGTGCCTCACCAGCCTAACAGTAAAGAATTTCTTCCTTATATCCAATCTAAACCTCTTCCTGCTCTCCTCCCTGCTTCTTCCCCTCCTTCCTGCAGGGAAGAAATAGGGCAGAACTGGCAGAGAGCTCACCACATAGGTAACTCAGAAAGCTACGGTTTGTGTTCAAACACACTGCAAAGCTGCTATCATTGGTAAAAAAAACAATAAGTGTACCCATTCTTGCTGCTAGAAATGACAGGGACTCTATCCCAACCCAAGCATAGGCTAGGAAGTTGGGAGTCTCTAGCCCAGACTTCAGATCACCCAGATACCCAACACTCTCATGTCACCTAACAAGTAGTTTACAGCTTGATACTGTACCATTTGCACCAGCCATCAAACCCAGATGGTAGAGGAAGCCACACAGATCCCAGAGCTAAACATGTCTCAGTTTTTCCATCTTTAAATACAGGTGGAGAGTGTTTGCAAGGCCATGCTTTTAGCCATACAGTGGAAAGGCAAGTAAGAAATGTATGACATAAATTTCGTCATTCCAGTGAAGTCTAAACCATGGTAATCAAAGGGGCAACAACAAATTAATCCTCCTGAAGTAACTTTCCAAGGACAGAAATTTCCTCCCGTCTTTGTACTCTCCACATCAATTACTGCTCCAAGTAAAAGTCCTCCTGTGAGGGCTTTCCTGGAAAAACACATGGAAACATCCTGCCTGCTGGGAATGTCCCAGGTTGGAAGGATGGAGGTGGCCTAAGTGTCCCTGTGTGACATCTCTGCATGCATAGGTGTGCACAGCTGTGAAGTAAATGAAGTAAATCCTTGATGAGTGAACAAACAGGCATTTCTTAAGAGAAATTAACTGCATTTCCCCATTTCGTCTGGCACTGGAGCTCAGAGCACTTTGCAAACATACACACACCCCCCAAGCACATCCAGAGCTGGGTAATGTGGGGATTTTACTAGAGCCGTACCCACTTACACCCAAGATGAATCTGACCCCCCAAATCCGCAGCACGAACAAGAGCTAGTCTAAAATTAGTTCACAATAGGAAGTGAACTGGAGCAGCTAAAAAATGTGGGCAAAACACCAAGAATAGCTTCCCTCTCTCTGAAGTAAGTTAAAGACATAGCTATTACCAGTATAAAATGGAAGCAGAAGACCGTGTTGACTGGTTTAGCTAACACTATAAAGACTTTTTTTAAAGCCTCAAACTCTGCTGAAATCCTGATTTTTAGGACTCCAGGATTTATTGGTGTTTTTTGTGATTTAAACATTCATTGTCTACAAAGGAGCAAAATTCAGGGGGAATGAAAAGATAGATAAAAGCCCAACAACCATATATTGGCCAGTAAGATGAGCTAATGATAAGTAATTCCATGCTAGAGAGGATTGTTTCTTTATGGAGGGATAGGGGTAGAGTACCAAATTCGCAGCTGGGTGCAGTTGCTGAGCCCCTGAGAGACAGGATCAGCATCTCCCCTCACTGCAGGAGGCCTCCCATGGCACCGCCAGCACCCAGCCACATGCTTCACCAATGAAAAAATCTGAGGGGAGAGGTCAGACTTCATCGAGAAAATGGTTTGAGGTCTGTGGCCCATAAACTGAAACAGAGATAAAAGTGGCCAAAATCTTTACGAAGAGGAAAGGTGACAGGCTACAGGGGGGAGGGAAAATTGCTATGAAAATAAAAGATAATAAATTCCTCTTTTTTCCAGGAAAAAAAAACAAAACAACCCAAACCAAAACCAAAAGAACCACGCACTAAATTAAAGCACATCAAAAGCACAAACACAAATGGAAAGCAACACAAGTTAAAAAAAAATAAATTAAACCCCCTCAAATAAACAAATCAAAAGCGGAGTTGCCGAAACAGGCGCATCTGGATTTCAAAAGGGAAATATTTTTAGATTAAAAATCTCAGGAATCATTGACCTGACAGGTAGGCACCAGTGATTAATTAGTTTATGTTTAGAGAGCTGCTTCCTGATGAAAAGCGCTGTATAACCCCTGAGCTTTATTACCGTGCCACACGCACAGACCAGCGTGTGCATCCCGAGCATCCAATGGATGTATGCTCCCACAGCAGACACCCAAACTCAGCCGGGAACCGTGTGGAGATGGCCTGAGCTTGGCTGCTCGTTAGGAATAAGGCTAGGGAGTAAACAGATGGAAAGGGCAATGTGTCTTAGCAGAACTGATGCTGCCTATTTATCCCTGGAAGGCTGTTCTCAGCTGAGGGAAAGACAAAATGATTATTTAAAAGCTGCTTTTTTATCTTCTCGGTGCTGTCCCTGGCTCCAACACACCTCTTGCCAGGATGCTTGGGATGCTGGGCTCCTTGGAAGCAGCAACCCTCTAACCAACCCCTGAGATGGGATGTGGTCCCTGCTCCCCTGGCTGGGGAGCCTGGGATGAACTAGTACAGGCAGCACCCAACCTGCAGTGCCTGCGCAGCCGATTGTGAGTGGCCCCCACTCTCCCCAGGCTGCTGTTTTCACACCAAATAAAAATAAAATAAATGAAGCAGAATGATCCTCAGCAGTCCAGCAGCAAACCAGAGTTGAGAGGCTGCAGGCATCCTCCTGCCTGTGCCTCAGAATCCCCAGGACCTGCCATTTGCTGCTCCCGATTAAAGAGAGGGGGGAATAAAAGAAGAACAAAAAAAAAGATAGCGACTGGCAGCTGGGGGGAGGAAAACTCATGCAAGACTTTCTGTCCTTGGCCGCTTTCCTGCTGGCTCGGCAGTCCCCGGAGCCATGGCAAATACCGCTAGAGGGGGCTCGGACCTCACAAAGGTCCCCCACTACCTCAAAATGGATTTTTATAGATAAATACATACATACATACATATATATATGTATGCGCGCACAGATGATAATACATATATATATGGGTTTATTTTAAATACAAAGACAAGCCACACACCTTGTCCCCACTTGCACCACTGCGAGACACTGCCTGGCTGACCACAGTGGGGAACTGAGGAGCACGGTCATAGCAGGGTCACAGTCACCAACGCCAGCAGCGGGAGCAGCTGAGGACCGTGAAGCCACCAGCCTGCGGTCTGTTCATGGGTGCCATTAGGGTCACGGAGACCTGTTCCAGCAGCTGAGAAATGGTTCCCAGCTCACCCGCTCACTCCTTCTCCCTCTTGAGGAAGGTATCACAGCCATTGTGTGCAGAGAACACGGTCCAGGTCCCAATCCTGGGCTGGCTCAGTGGTGTGGTTGTGGTGCAGGACACAGGGAGATGAGGCAGGATTGCCCTCGGAGATTCAGGAAAGGAGACAAGCCAAAAATAGCTCCTTGGCTCCTTGCCTCTCCTGCGATTCACGGACATGGGATGGAAACTGCATCGAGTTGCCAAAGCTTTCAGCTGCTCCAAGATGTTTCCCACCAACCTGGGCATCTCTGAGGAGCACCTGCAGAGCAGCCAGCTTCACACTCAAATAAGATGGGCAACCAGCACCCCACATGCGTCTGTGACCTCACACTAATATACCTGTGCCTGGTGTCTCCACATGCCAGGGTGTCCACACAGCCAGGGTGGGGGGCACAGGGCAGGGGAAACAGCCTTTAACAGACACGGTGCTGGCAAGGCCTTTGAAAGAGACTGCACCCTGCAGATGTCCTGGGGCTGTGAAGACACCCAAGAAATCCACAAAAGTGGATACCAGACTCCTCCTGGTCCTCTACACCATCATCCCCTCCCTTATTTACTCCATTTTCCTGAGAGCGTTTTTCCAAAAGGACCTAAGAAGCCAGCTCAGTGCAACAGCTGAGCACCCAGCCACCTCTCCTCCAAGGCCACTCCAAATTCTTCAGCTTAGCAACTGTTTGCTCTCCACCCCTTCCCAAACCTTCAGATGAGAGGTGCGCAGTCAATACAGGCAGAATAACACCCTGAAAGTAATCAAACATAATGGGAGTGACGGCAACTGCTTACCAGGAGGCTGTGGCTCAACAGTGACAAGAGAAAAGGATGCTCAAACCTCCAAGCTCTACTTTCCTTCCGGAAAGGGCAATTTTTCCTATTGTGGTCAGCTTCCTCAAGCTGAAGAGAGGCGGGAAGCAGGGGCTTGTCCCAGACAGACTCCCAGCATAGGATATATCCACTCACAAGGATATGTAGGCTGTGGTGGTACAATATTCCCCACCATTTCTCATCCTCATATCTCCCGTCATGCATGTGCAAGAGCCCATTCCCAGTTATGCGTCAGCCAGGACTTCTGAGATGGAAGCCAACGACCAAGCAGAAGACAGCAGAGGAAGCAAAAGTAAGGTGGAGCAGTGGAAAAAGCCTCTTCAGGGATGCAGTGGGGACATTTTGGAAGACAACGACACACTGAAAGACGAAAAGCCAACCCAGGTTTACGATGATGGAAGAAGAGATCCCCAGAACTGGTGTGGCCTTTGGTTCCTCAAGTCTCCACGGACTTCAGCAGTCAAAAGTGTGGTCCTGTGAAATTTGCTGAGACTGGCCAGTTAAGATCCCCTCCATCTACATCAGCAGGCAGCTCCTTTACAGCTCTGTTTGCTGACACCACCAGCCAAGGACTGGTCCCAGTAGCTGGACCCTGAACAAACCCACCCTAAACCGAAACTTGCTGTGTGGTTTAGTGAGTAGGGGAGGAGTGCTTGCCCTGCTGCCCAGGCTGAGCTGTGTCGGGATGGGTTCTCTCATGGTTGTTTCTGCCCATTCCCAACTTGCTGAATTGCCTTTCCAGGGGGACATTTTAAAGAAGAAGGAGATTTCAAGTAAATGATTGCAACTTATCGAAAATAATGTGCTACTTAGCATCAGAGACAAGCATCCTGGCAGGCAGAAATGGGAAGCAGTGCTGGAGCAGATGGGAGTAATTAGGTTGTGATTTTCAGAAGGGTTTTCTTTCCTGCTTCCACTATGCCTAAGATGTATTGGGGGGGGGGGGGGGGGGGGGGGGGGGGGGGGGGAAGTAGAAACTG
>NDXB01017189.1:123869-141217 GCA_002631895.1 Agapornis roseicollis
GGGGGGGGGGGGGGGGGGGGGGGGGGGAAGGGGGGGAGGAGGAGCAACCCACCCAGCAACAGTTTCAAGAGCGGACAATTCCTCTGCCAGGCTGTGAGCTGGCCTTTGGTGTGCCTTTCCCATTGAGAAACCAGGGATGCCCAGCATGGCAATGCCACTGGTGGGCCACTGCTGGCTGCCCTCACTGTCCTCTTGGCACAGCCACATGCAGGGAAGATGCCTCCTTCCCCACCAAGGTGCTCTTCTGACACCAAATCACAGACACCTCACCTGTGTATTGGATAAACAAGGTTTCGGCCAAATCCCTTCCTGGACCAGTGTGTGCCCCTGCAGGGTGCTACGGACAATGTCGGCATGGCAGCTCCTTCCCAGGAACCCCAAAACTCCTGTGCAGACACATGCAGCACACAACCAGGCTCTAAAACACATACTGAGCATTAGCCCTCTTCAGACCTTTTTCAGTTTAATCACCATCTGCAATACTTGCTTCGACTTGTGGAGACCCAGCTTCAGGAGTCACATGAGTTTTCTTTAAACAGATATTTTTACACCTCTGCGTCTGAAACAACAGCCAGCAAACAGAGGGACAGCCATGATGCCAACAAATGTCCCTGCTAACAAGACCAGTAACTAATCACATCATTTTAAGCTGATCTCAATATCCCCTTGAGCCTAAGTCTACATTTGTGGACAGTGAAGTTCAACAGCACTGGATTTGGTACAAAAATACTCCCATCTGCCTCTTATTGGAGGACAGTTACGCATTAAGTGGCTTGTGGCTGGCTGGCTGCATCCTCCTTGTACTCATATGTGTAGTCACAACCAAGTCAGGACAGCTGGGGTTTGCTTCCTCAGCTGATCCATGATGGCATGGGCTTGAGCTGCTCTTTCCAAGCTTTCTTTGTGCAGGAAAGCCCCCAGACCCCATTCACCTACGTAAACTCCTGTCCTTTTTCCTGTGAAAGTGTATTCATAGCCCACTTTATTTTCCAAAGGCACTTTATTTTCCTTCCCCCGCAGGAAAATCCAGTGTATTGGATCTCATCTTTGAACACAAAATCACCTTCAAGACGCTATGCTCAGAAGAAATAAACTCTCAGAGCTTTGTGGAAGCTACTAAAGCACCTCCATCTATGTCTTCACAGGGTTATTTCAAGGGTCCATGTGACAGCAATTCAATGTCTTCTAAGCAAAGCATATGGCATCCACCTTAAATGGGTATCAACAATCGCAGTATCCAAGGTGCAGCACTTCAATGTTAAGTAATCACAGGGAGTTTTAAACCTTGGTTTACCATGTTTACATAAAGCCATAGAGAAAATTAACATCAAAACACAAATACCTATTTCCAACATCAATGGAAGCTGGAATTTCCAAATACGCTGACACAGACCCTTCCAGGATGCAGGAATTAAGAGAAGTTGTGTTTTTTAACTTACAACTAACATAAAAGTTCCTCTTCTCATTCCAGTCTTTCCAAATCTTACAAATAGATGAACAGATTTTTGCTCAGATTTTCCAAAACTGGCTGCCGTGAGATGAGGCATGGAAAATTTCAGCTGGCAAAATGGCTTTATGTGCATCTACTTATTTATTTATTTCCCAGAAAAGGGAGAAATATTGTGAAACTGATGGGCTGTTTCTGTCACCAATTTTCATGGTCTAAAGCCATAAACCAAACAAAAAAATCCTAGCAACAAATCAAGAGAGATGCTTGCAACCCATAAGCATTGCAAAGCTACCCCAGACCCTCACAAGCCCACCTCCTCTCCCAGCACAGGAGTGTCCATAAGGGCTGTTTGGAATGAAAGGACTGAAACTATTTCGTGAGAGATGATCTTAAAGGGTAAAATGTTCCTTCAGCCCATAAAGCACACAAAACTGTGATATGAACTCCCACAGAGATGGGAGTAAGTCACATCAGTTCAAAGTAATGGTCCATCTAGACCCAGAGGCCAACTTCAGCCATGGCCAAAGAAGGCCTAGTGGAGACCTAACCAAGGCCATGACCAACAGCAGAAGCATCAGATTTTCAAGGCAGTAGCACTTCCCCAGCACCCTCTTACCCAAAACCAGTTTTGTGAACTTGCATTGCAATCTAAGTTCAGATCAATCAACACTGTTTCCTGAATCAAACCCAAAATCTTTTCCCATTTCATGCTATCATTTTTCCCCTTCCTCTGTTTTTTTTTAGTAAAACTTTGTGTCAATTGCATAACATCCAAACCGATTTAAAAAACAGTAACTTCCCATCTTTCTGGGATGGAAGAGTCCAAATTATTTGCTGAATCCAACCCACATGAAAAAATAAGTCTTAATTACCCTCAAACCACAATTTTTGGGTTGGAAATGGGAGAAGAGAATTTATCACATGCCAGAAAGTTTCTCAGCTCCCAGCAGCAGCTCTCCATCACTTTAAGAAGATGCAGCTTGCATGTGCCATGGAAGTTACAGAAGAGAAACACACATTTCATAGTGCTGGCAAAGAGTCTGCGCCAGTTTTCTCCTAACCCCATCTCAAATGCCAAATGGGTTTCCATAGTGAGTGATGATCTGGCAGCAAAATGATCAAAAGGTCTGGAAAACTACCACTAACACACTGGGATGGGAAAAAAATCCCCCCAAACTGGAAAATGATCTAAAATAGCCACAAAAATACGGCACAACGCTGTAGTGATTACTGAAAACCAGATTCCCTGTGAAATGTGACCCCCCGGGAAGTTGAATGAACACAGATGAGCTCCTCTTTCCAGCCCTTCCCTGCATCCTGCTCCTGCCAACCAGTTTAGTTGAGGGCTAGTAACAAACCCGAGTACAGAAACTTCTGACTCTGTCCCTGCCTGCCCAGCTATTGCTACATTATGGTCAAATGAAGCATTGCAGATCATATTTAAACATTTTCTGTATTTCTCTTCACAGTCCTGATGCCACAAGCTGTGTTTATTCATGGGTGCTTCACTGCAGGCTGGTGGTCAACTCCCACCAGCTTTGGCAGAAAAACTCTCAGGTGTAATTTCTGGGGCAAGCAGCATGCAGAAGCCAGAGCTGATTGAACCTCTTGTACCACAAACACTGAACAGAAGCAGTTTAGTGGCAGAAAGCAGGCTGGAAGTGCTTGCAAACATGAAAAACAAACCAACCAAAGCCAAATGCCCCACCGGTGGACAGATTACTTCCTCCCTTCCCAGTTACAGCAGCTTCAAGCCCACCTTTGCTATGTCCCATAGAGCAGTAAACACTCACAACTCATTCTAATTAACCTTCATCTTCCCCAGTAACTCTGCAAACAACCCATCAGCCCAGAGCCTAACTCTGGGTGCTGAAGGGTCAATCCTGTCATGTTGGCACTCTTCCCTTGGAAGAGCTTGGATTAATTTTGGCTGCACACAGGTCTCCTCCCCATCCCACTGAAGACCTCACTCATCCCCAGGCCAGGCTCATGGTCTGGCTACAAAGCAGGCTAACACTGGAGGATCAATGCCGAAGAAGGCTGCAGCAATCCCACATTCAGTTTATCTCCCAGAACAGTTTTTCTCTTCCTAAGCAGGGCAGGATTAGCAGGCACCAGTTACAGCTGTGAAGTGTAATCAATCCCTTATCTGCATAGGCAAGCCCAGCACATCTCAAATTCTCCAGTTGCATGGACCACACTGTAAGGGAGAGATAGTCTGTGGCCACCCACCCTCCTCCATCTCACCCCAGCCTTCACAGCAGACAGGGGTTGGGGACCAGGACCAACCTCTAGCTGCTCAGAGCAGCAGCTGCAGGAGGCGAAAGGAAAGCAGAATGTGCTGCTGCTGAGCCAGACTTGAGCAGAAGATGCTACCCAGCTAATTGACCATGGGCTGACCTGGCTCAGGGGAGCAGCATCTACCACAGGGTAAAGCCAGTAGCTGTGAGGGAAAATTGGCAGTGGAGAGGAGAGGGGTAACACAAGCATGCACATGTGACCCCATTCTTACACATCTTGGAGAGCGTTTGGGGCATTTTCCAACCCCAGATTGTGATATAGAGCAAAAGAATCAGATTTTGCTATTGTGATGACAAGAACAACTGGTTAAACACAGGGCTCTGCCTCAGTGCTTCCAAAGGCAGCACCTGCTATGCCAGGACCTCACCTGCTCATGGAGTTTGGGTGGTGGGCCAGAGTCCCCTCAGCAGCACCAAGAGAGCAAATTGTCACTGCGGGACAAAGTAAGCCATCCTACTTATCCTGTGAAATGGCTCAGAGCTGGCATTGGTCATGCCTGGAGACACACCCCAGTCTGGAACATGGAGGGGAAGCGGGGCTCCCTAAGCCTTCATGAACAAATCAGCAAACAAAAGATAGGATTGATCCCAGGACAGGTTTAGCCATAAACACATGCCTTCCTACAGCCCGTTGGGCTGGGATCTCCGAGATGCTTTGCATATGAATTCTCTTTGCTGAAAAGAAAGGGTCCTTTGAATGAGCTGAATCTGTTAATGAGAAGCTAGGGCCTCCAGAGTCCCTCTGAGGACAAGGGTCTCAATTCGACTGCCCCAGGCCAAGCCCTGAAATCTGAGAACAAAGAAAGAGAAGCTTTTCCCCAGAAGGAAGCTGCTTTTCCAGCTTGCTCCCCTCTCATGAAAGGTCATCTCCCCTGGACACACAGTGCCTGCGATCTGCTGCTCAATGCACAAAGCAGACAGGACAAGAAAGTCATAGGTGAAAAGACTGGCAAGACACCAAGCTGAAAAGCTGTATTTCAGATTCCTTTCTCCTGCCTTCTTTCAAAAAAGATGACCTGTGAGCCTCCATCCAAGGAAAGCTGGTTTAGAGCTCATTAGATAGCAACATCTCACTCAAATCTCAGGTTTGCTAAAGAATTTGAGAGTACCCACTGCCCATCACACAGGCAAGAGCACTGCTGCTCTGTTGCCAAGTTTGATGGCCTTGCCACAGGCTAGATTCATGATTTTGTGCAATATAGGAGAGATTTTCCAGGTCTCAGAGCTAAGTCATCACATGAAATTAACTGTTATTTTACTCCCTTTCTCCCTCACAACGGGGGCAGTACTGAACCATAACAGACATCTTTACCAAAAGCTGGGGACAGACATGTAAGAGCCTCCCACTGCAAAGTGCCCTGGGCCATGTCCTCTCCCTTCACTGCCAAGGGTCCTCCCTGCCTCCTGCTTACTGGCATGCTCTCTGCCCGGAACCATGTTCCCACAAAAAGGCTGAAATAAGCTATATGCCTATGATACATACAAGTCCAAAACACAAAAAGCAACCATAACCAACGGTATCAGAAACCCCATCCCAACTCCTTTAGCATAGCTACCTCTTAGATGCAACAAATAAGCCACTGGGCAAATTCAGGCACCTACTTTCAGTGACAGCCTGTACTGGGACAGTATTAAGCCACTTCACAGTGTTATAGATGTAACCTCGATGACAGGACCAGAGCCAGCCTTCCTGGAGCCCATATGCATGTCACCCCAGTGTGTTTCTGAAGTACCACAGCTTCCGTGGGCTAAACGTTCCTCTAACTCCTTGCAGACATTCCTTACACATAAGGTCTTTCTCTCTATGCTTTACACAGGTTACACCAAAGCCTACCTGAATGCTCCTCTTCCACATCCTTGGTTTTGAAGCTTGCCCCACTCCTGACACTAAAGAGATGTCAAGTCTGCCCAAGCCTAGATAGTACATCAAGCTCCCATGGCTAAGACATGCTAGCTTGAACACAACCTTGCTGGGATTCAGTGATCTCAGACAAATAAATGAGCATGGTTTTTGCACAGCCCTTCACACTACCGTGCCGACCTGTGGACCCTGGCTTCAAACCTGGTCCTTGAGCATGCCAGACAAAGCCTGACTATTTGAAAGGCAACAGCCGGTCGGCAGCGTTTTAAGGCCAGAAAACAGCTCTGAATGTTCAGTTCCTTTTTTAAATAGAGGCCCCTTCTGTAAACGATCTGTTTGGACAGGAGGGAGAGTGCTGCAAGAGTCCAAGAGCTTGTGAAATAGGATCAGCTGCCTTCATTCCCGCTCCATTCAAAACACATGGGGGGAAGAAAGAAACCCAAAACTGGCAAGGCAAGAGGAGAAGAAAGAGCCCCTGCACCTTTGTGCTGCTGGAAAGCTGTGAGACACCAGAGAAAAAGGGAAAAATAATTAAAAAGGACCAATTAGGGGCATTTCTGTTTTGAGGCATCTGCATATGTTCAATTATAATCCATGCAAGAGGCTGCTGAGACAGATTTCCACGTTCTGTGGTGGTGGTGTAATGGGATCTGTTTCTGCCTCTACCTTGGACAACCCTGCTCAGGACTTTACTACCAAGCTTACCCTTACTGTTCAGCAGCACCCTCAAGCAGAGGAGGGCTCACACCCAGCCCCACAGCACAAGCCAGGCAGAGACCCGGCTGCACAGCTCCCCCTTGCTCCTGCAAGAGAGAGGCCCTGGTCATAAACAGACAGAAGATTAAAAAGGGAGCAAAAAGAAAAAAAAAAAAAAACCTTTGCCCGACACCCCCCCCCCCCCCCCCCCTCCCCCCCCCCCACCCCCCCCCCCCCCCCCCCCCCCCCCCCCCCCCCCCCCCNAAAAAGGGAGCAAAAAGAAAAAAAAAAAAAAACCTTTGCCCGACTCCGGCTGTGCCCCAGATCAAAGATCATCTCCAGCGAGGCCATCTGGTCCTTGTAAATGTAAAACCAAACTGAAAGCCCTGCCCTCACCTCCTCCGACTCCCTCGGCAATATTGCTTTTACCATCAGGGAATGGTGAAGGAGCTCACAAAAGGCATCTGTATGTAATATAGAGCCCCTGTGCAGCTGGGCAGTGACCCCCCTTTTTATTAATCACCAAGTAGAGGTAAATGTTTTCTTTGGAGCTCCAGGAGCCCTATTATTCCCAAGGGTTTTGGGAAGAGCTCATAGCAGCAACTCTGGAATGGATGAGGACTGTTCTGCATCCCCATCACTCTCACTAAAGACCAGCTTGTCACCACTGTCCTGGTTTAGAAAAGGACCAGGAGCAGAAGACATCCCCATCATCCCACCAGTGTCCCGACCATCATGAAAGCCATGCAGCACCCTCCTTCCCCAGCTTGAGCAGGTTTCTGCTACCACTGCTCCCTGCCTAAGATGCAAAAGGGGATGCAGAGGCCAGTAAATAAACAGAGAGAAAGAGGAGGGCTCAACTGAGCATTTCCAAAAGGGGGATACAATGCATCTGAGCCAAAAACAACTTGTGAAAAACCCCACCATTGCCAACCCAAACACTCCAGACTCAACTTGAAAGGCAGGTGGGATCTGCTATCAAGGAGAAAGCTACACCGGAGACATTGCAGGCAAAGAGAAGGCAGCTTGAGGAATTCCTACCCATCAAGCTTTATTGTGTTATTTCAGCTAAGCAGAGACAAAAAGACAAATCTCAGCTCCCTACTTTCATTTATAATTGAACCCAGTCCAGAAGGATGGAGCAAGTACCATCTGTAATGCACAGTGCATTAGCAGCCGGCAGAATGAAATATTCAAATTACTGTAGGCTACCTCGCATTTCAATGACAGGGTTACAAAAACCTGACTTGTAAGTAGAGATTGGACTGAAAGAACAGAAAGTTTGTTTTTCCAATGCATGAATTAACCTAACAAAATGTTACTTTCAAGGAAAAAAAAAACCCAACAAAACAACAACAACAACAAAAGAAAAAAGAATGAAAAAAAACCCCCAAACATTCGCATGGGTAATTCTGCAACATATTCCAACAGGCTCATGACAAAAAAAGTATTATCCCATTTAGCCATCCTAATTGATATATTGTCCAGGGAGATGAAGAAACTCAGGGATAAAAAAAACCTTTTTCCTTTTGGTTGAAGATACTAAATAAATAAACGTAGGTGTGCATGAACCTTACCGACACGTCCAGGTCTGGTACACAGCGATGAGTGGCAGCATGTATGTGCATCCATAGGGTGTGTTAGTGCAATACTTGCATGAGCCATAGTCTTTTGATGCCATGCACCATTTAAATATGCAAATCACCCCTTGATTTTCCTGCTTGTGCCTGAGCCAGGATCCATTCGTTTTGATATCGTTAATCAGGGCTGCCGAAAAGCCTGACACAGTAAGTGGCTGTAGCCCCTAGCAGTAGTCAAGATAGAGTGACAGGCTCCATTTAAGATGTCATAGCATATAATAAAGTGTAAAACTATACTTAAAATAAACGAGATAGAAACAATAAACTTGACTCTGGGTTGGAACTTTTTGGGAGAGCGGCAGAGAGATGTGAGCACATTGGTGAACAAGTGGGCACAGGGCTGGGGTGGCTGAAGAGGAAGATCCCCCACCAGCCTGTCACCAGATGAGAGTGAGGAGGGCTGCCTCCTACATCCTCCAAAAGAGCAGAGTGCCTCTGCAACCCTATGATAACAACCAGTCTGCGTGTGGGACATCTCTGAAGCTTCTGGAGGTAGATGCTAAGGAGGAAGAAGACATGAAGCCGTAACTGGGATCTGCTGGGGACCAAGGGGACAGCCTGACCATGACAGGCATTGCGATTCAGGTGATGAGCCCACCGAAGGGGCTGAGCGTTGCTTCCAGCAACTCAGTAGAGAAGAAGGGACTTACCCACGGCAGGTGTCACCTCCAGGCACCTGAATGAAGGTTGAGAAAACCCAGCCCAAATCACTCTTTCCTCCTGGGCAACCAGGGAGCATCCTGGGTCACCAGCTCCTGGCCATGCTCTCAGGGTGTCCCTTCCTTTCTCTCCATCGCCAGGTGGTAGTACCAGGATGGGATGGAGAGGCAGCCATGTCCTCAGCATCTCCACCCTGGGAATGGCTATATGCCCCAGGACTAGGAAGCACAGGAGACACTGGAGCCCTTCCCCAGCAGGATGAGGATCTGGCCCATGCAGCCTCCTTCTCCTCACACACACACACACACACCCCCTCCCCGCCCCCCAATACTAACAAAAGCCCTATTTTGCTCCTGAAATCACTTTTCTGCACCTCAAAACCTCCTGCGTGCCCAACAGCAGCTCTCTGTGCTGAGACAAACCAGTCACTCTCCCTCCTGCTAAGCAGTTAAATTAGAGAGTATTCAATTAATAACAGCTGAATATTCTGTCACATTTAGGAAGATGTATGGTAAGACAAGCGAGTTGTGATGTCTGTGACAGAAATGATAAAAGTTCTCCCGACACAGCCTGGCAGATACTTGGCTAGAGGAACTGCTTGCTCTCATGGACTCCAACGTCAGCACAGACACCAGGCCCAGCGCCACTTTCAAAGGAGAGACACTCCAAATTGCACAGAAGAACCACTGCCAAATGGTTTGCAGGCAGCTCCCTCCCATACTCCTTCTGGGATCCATCTGAGATGGAGGGATGAGACCCTGGAGAAGCCTTTGGCCAAGAAAGGTCTGTGACAGAGCCTGTCAGCCCGCCACATGGCAAACATCACTTAGCAGAAGCTCAAACCCTTACATGTCACCTAAAGGACATCCCATGACTCTTCCCCACCTCCCTATGCTGCCTCAGTTTACCCATCTGCAAAAGGGTCAGTGATCATACCTTAAGCAACCCAGCCTATGGGGGAATTCAGGGCACCACCTGCATGGCATCACAACCATGAGCATGTGCCTAGCATCCAGCAAGACATTCTCCATCTAATTTACGGATACAGCGTGGTCAGGGGACATGCAGGAGCAGTGCTCTTGAGGCCGCCTCCTCTTCTTCTGGGCGGTTGTTTTTCACCAGTGTTGTTTGTGAACACAGTTTTGTTGCTAAGAAACTACCTTCGTATTGCTCAGAGAGCAAAGACAAAGCAACCATCAAAATAACACTGTATTTTGACAGTAGCCAGATCATAACCGTAAATGATCCATTTTCCCTGCTCTCCTGTATGCTCATTAAATGTGGTACAAACACCATACTCCCATACATAACCCACACCCTACATGTACACAGGCAGGCACTGGGGACCTGTGCCCCGTGTGCAGCGAGCAGGCTTCATCACATCCATTCATCCTCATGTGAAAGCTGAAGTAATCGGACCCAGAAAGAGGAGCAAGCTCCCAGGGGAGGCCCCATGGCTCCCTTCTAGGCAGGAAGATGGCACAAAGTCTTTAAGCAAGATACATGAGAAATAACAGGAAGAAGGCAAGACCTCTGCCCATGTCCACAGCAGCTAGCCCTGAGCATCAGCCCTGATTTGGGGAAAAATGTAATTTTCTGGCTTGGCATTTGGTGGGTGCGTTGGCATTGCTTGTTATGGGGGAGGTTAAATCCCAGGGAGAAAAAGTGAAGGAAAAAATAGAACCCTTCACTGTTCAGCTTCCAAAGTGCTCTGTGCTTCTTGGTTCTTTCAGGATAAGAGATCCTGCCACACAGGAGCACACCCTCACCATCATCTCAACACAGGTATATTCCCAAGCCAAGTCCCCGGGATCATGAAAATCAGTTTGTCAACACATCCACCTCCTAGGGCAGGAGGGTATCTCTACCTTTCCTGCCTGAGCACCTCTGGCCCCTCTGCTGGTCCCACTGCCTCTGGAAGGATCTGGATGTTGTAAAAAGCAACATATCTGACCACCCTAAACAGGTAGGAAAGGGGCAAAAGCACCTCCAGGGCAGCAGCAGCTGCAGGAAGATGCTTGTTGTGCTGATCCAGGACCATCCAGAATAATCGATGAAGCCAAAATACTTGGTGGATGCAGTGGCACAGTGATGTCAGCAGTGCCCTACTCACATCTTACCGCTAGAAGAAAGCAAATGGCCTGCTTGGAAACATCCCATATGCCCAGATGGCCTCGTAATAAGGGAAGGGGGAGAATAAAACGCCCAGACTATGCCCACCAACAACTGGGAATGAAAATTGCTTCCTTAGAAAGCTTTGGTGTCATGGGAAGTGCCCTGAACAGAGGCAGCATGCCGCAGTCAGATGCCAGTGAGACAAGTGGAGCAGAAGGCAACCACCACACAGGGAAGGACACAGACCTCAGCACCCTGTACCACCCTGCTGCAAAAGCCCCCTGGGGCCACAGGCCTGCTGCCACCAACTTTCCACAGAGAGAAAGGCAGATAAAGGCAAGGCTGAAACTGGAACTGCAACCTGTCATGCCAAAACAAACCAAGGGCCCCATGCTTTTGAAAATCTCTGGTGTAAGAAAGGATACCCAGAGTCACAGCACAACTGCAGCAGCTCTGACTGCCCCAGAAGAATAGACCTCACATCTTTGACTGAGACCTTCCTGTGGCAATCACCAGCTCAAGAGCTGATCAAAAACACTGACTCACTGCCAGCAACAGCGCTTGGGACAGCAGTGCCCTGCCTTAGATGCTTTTTAGGGCAAATAAGGAAGAAAGCTGAAGCTGAGAAAAGTGACCCCACAATATCTGCATTGTTTTGACTCTACCCCTGGGCCAGCTGGATCATGGCTCTGGCCGATCCCTTGCTCAAGCACAAGATGCTTCTGTACATACCCAAAACACAGCCCAGCACTGAATGGCCCATCTCCTGCAGAGCAGCAGCTTGCCACGTGTGCTTTCCCTGCCAAAAACCCAAGTTCCACCCCACACTGGAAGGGCAAAGAGCTCTGTTGAAATACACCAAATGCCAAACAATGTTTCTCCACAGTAGAACAAAGCCTTTGGAAATCTATTCTCTGCTTGGGTCCCCCGACCCACATGAAAGCAGCATTTTTCTGGGCTAATTACACAGGCTGCTCTGAGCTCCTGGCAGAATACAAGCTGCAAAGGCAGACATCAAAGGGCTCCCAACTTTAAAATAAATAAAGCGCAAGGATGGCGTGGTCTGCAGGAGATCTCTCCCCATTGCCCGCGCTGCCTGCCTGGGTTGAATGTTGGAGGCTATTCGGTTCATGAGACCCCTGACAAGGAAAACCAGAGAAAGCAGGAGGGCAGCTGGATTTTATTTGCATGGCACATTCTGAGCAGGCATATGCAAGAAAAGGGAGGTTGGTCCTTGCAGGACCAGCCACAGCCCCAGAAAAGCTTTCTGAGGCCTCCATCCAAGGGAAGGACCTACTATGGAGCCTGTGTACTAGCTGGCATGGCATGCTGGATGAAGCAGGCAAGGTTGGGTTGTGGGAGACGATGGGACAGGAGTCACTGCCACATGCCAATGGCGGCTGCCATCACAGCTGGCCTGAGTACCAGACTCATGCTTCAGTTTCCCCAGAGCTGAAGGCACACACTGCACCTGGAGCTTCTAAGATGGGGTATTTCAAACAGCTTCCTTCTAAAGGAAGCTCGATCCTGCTCAAGCAGAGTCACAGCCTGTGCCTGCAGCTCCTGATGGACAAGAAAACTGAGTTCTGCTGCTTCCTGTTCATTTGGGAGAGA
Organism: Agapornis roseicollis; assembly: GCA_002631895.1. Lineage (NCBI taxonomy): Eukaryota > Metazoa > Chordata > Aves > Psittaciformes > Psittacidae > Agapornis > Agapornis roseicollis. Next base: position 136,206 of record NDXB01017189.1, read on the forward strand.
AAGAAGATGCCTTTACTGTCCTCCCCAGGAAAGGGGCACCAGCTCCAAACCACCAGCACATCACAGCCATCCATCACTCCTCCTGGACCAGAAAGCAGGAGATTCTCTTGGTTTTCAGCAGGACACCCTGATGTGCCAGACACGATTTGCATCAGAGATGACTGGTAATATGAAGCCATTTTACCAGCACCTCTGGCCCGCATCTTTCACCCTCTCCTTTGGGCTTCATAAGGCCTTGCAGCAAAGCCAGTACATGCTCCGTAAAGCAACGAGCCCTCACTCCTACTTGCTCATGAGCTCACAAGAGACACCTGCCAAACAGCAAGGCACGACCAGAAATTGGCTGGGTCTTCAGGTTCTGGTCCTTCCACAGGCATTACCCAGCAGAGCTGCCACAGGACATTTCTACAGTGCCTTGGAAAAGGATAGGGGCAAGGAAATCACAAGGGGTGCTCTGACATTCAGGAAGACCAGTACACACAGAACTGTCACACAAGGAATGACAACTGTGATCCTGAACCCAGCCTGGTCCAGCCCTTGGTCTTCGCACTTCTTCCCCAGCTTTGGCTCCAGGGGTGCAAAGGAGGGCTGGACCGCACCCCGCTTCCTCCTAGACAGGAGAAGGAAGATGAAAGGAAGGATGAGGCTGGGACGGCTGAGCGTGGGATGAGTGGGGAAGGTGTCAATTAAAGCAATGAGGCCCTTCACATCCCCACGCCTGACAGCCAGGCTGAGCAGAGCTGACAGCTGGAGCGCCGGCTGGCTTCCCCGTCTCGCTCACCGGAACACGATTCCCCTGCACATGCCTGCTTCCGAACCTGCAAGGCTGGGACACACGGACATTGGCAGCAGCATGGTGTACCTACCCCTGCCCCCAGACTTGCTCCTAGTAATGGGAATTACCATGATTTGGGGCTTAAGCAGGCCACAGCCAGCCTGGAGGTGGATGGCAGCAATGCAGTCGCGGCTGGGTGGGACAGCAGAAAGGCACTTGATCATGCTGAAGTAACTAATGAGCGCTTCAAGGTCTCAGCCCCTTTGCAGGGGGTGCTGGGATACAGGGAAGGTCGCAATCCAGCAGACACCTGCTGGGAACCCATCCTCTAAAGCCTCCCCGGGTAGCCAGCCTGCACCTCTGCTCCTCCTTTCTTCCCCTTTGGAATTGCTTCTCCGGAGCGCTTGTTTCACCCCCTGCCTGCCCTCCCTGCAGGCTCAATCCGATTACTGCTGATACACATCTCCTCCTGGGCTCCAAAACACGCTCCTCCCAGCTGAAGGATTCACACGGACACGGAAAACTTGTCCTGATTGCGGCGTTAATGGTCGTGTGGCCCATGTCATCACCGAAATGGCCTTAGGGGGAGAGTTGATGGGTCTCTGAAGTCATCAGGACTACCCCACCTCATCTTGCTCTCCTTATTAAAACCATTCATCCTAGGAGCTAAATGAATATGTTTCATCTTCAAATGCTGAGACACAAGAGCAAGCAGGCAGAGATCTAATAGAACAATACCCATCTAATCATGCCGATTTTTCTCTCCCCATCCTGCCTTCATATTACACACATAGCCATGAGACCAAGCTGGGGCCGCAGGCAATGGGTGAGGATGGGGCACAGCCTGCTCCCAGCTTTGCCACTACCACTGCACCTTGTTAACCCCATGTCAGGTTCTTCCTCCTTTTGCTGTGGTGGAAAAAACTCCAGGACTTTAAAAACTAATAAGCCAAACAGATAATGAGCCTAACAACTCTAAGGAAGCCAAGGAAGCAGGCCAGGCTCTCTGCCCCCAAGAATACTGCACACTGTACTGTCCATGAATCATTATGGTGCTCCTGCCCACACCCACTGCAGGTTTTCCATAATCCAGTTTCTTTAGATACAGGGCTGATTTCTTTCCTTGATTGCTGAAGCCCATTTTGCACAGATGATGCTGGGGGAAGCATAACAATTTTGTACTTCCCGCATACGAAAGGTCTCCAGCGAAGTCCCTAACTGGGAACTGGTAGCGAAGGACATGACAAGTGGGAGCATCAGGAAGTGCTGGGAATGGGAAAGGTGGTTAATCTGCTGCATCTTTCAAGAGCCTGCTGGAGACGCTGCTGGCCTCCCCTTCCTAGCCAGAGTTTGCACAGCAAATCCCTGCTCTATCTAATTATTAACAATAATAACGGTGACTGGCTTGCTGGATGCCATCTGGAGCCCTGCCACACGTGCCTGCTGGCCCCGGGAGGGCCAGGAAGGGGGTGACCCATGGGGCAAGGGCCAGGGCTGGGGGCCGGGCAGGCAGTGGGTACCAGCTCAGGATCACCCTGAGGACCTGGTGGGCCCACCCAAGCTGCTGTGCTCATGTTCGCTGCTGTGGCAGGCTTCATAAGGCTCCGCTCTTTGACTGGCGTTGAGTTTATGTGAAAGTAATTAACAGTAATTAATCCTTAATTACAGTAATTAGCCAAGTCGCAGTAAATTAAACCACATCTGGAGCAGATGAGGGCTTCCGAATGGGAGGCTAGTGCAGGCGACAATCGGAGAGATGTTGAATTCATCTGACAGTATCTGATTAAGGCTACCTGTTGCAAATGGCTCATTTACATCATGTTTTTGTTTGTACTTGGCAGCAACCCTTTCAGCCAGGCTCCCACTCCCCACTTCTGCCTCCCCCTGCCCTCTTCTACCTCTCATGTGCCCCCATACAGCCACATGGATCTGTGAGGAAGAGGGAACAGCTCCAACCCAAGAGGCAAGGATCATCCCATCTTCCCCCCACAGCCAGTCCTGGCTACCCTAGGGTGGTGGGGATGAGCCAGCAAGGGGCCAGGGAGCCGTAAGCCTCTCTTGCAACCCATCAGAGAGCAGGAGGAGGTATATAAACTGCCCACCTCACAGGCAGGGACCAGGTAGAGAAGGACCAAGGAGGATGGAGGCAGAGCAATGGAGGCAGCCGGCTTCACTCCTCAGCTTCCCTGCAGCCTGTGTTATAACAGCTACAATAATATTAACAATAATAATAATAATAAAAGATCTGGACTACAAAGGGGAGCACATTAGCAAGAAGGGGCAGGTTATTATTAATACCATTCAGCATTTACCTAGCGCCACGCAACCTTAGAGACCTTTGCTGATGTTTAGCCTCACTCACAGGGAGAAGGCAATCCTTTCTTTTCCTTTCTTTCTACAATGGAGAAACTACAAGACTTGAGAGGTGAAACAGGGCACAAGAGACTCAGTTCCTGCTTGTCATGTTTGAACACTGAAAGAAAGAGCCAGAGAGCAAATTGTGCTGTCCAGACTCGGTTTCATGCCTTCATCCCATGCGGCCAGGATGCATGGTTGGCTTTTGACCTATCAGAAAATCAAAAATATCTTACATTCCTCTGGTCCTCCACCCAGCACCTCCAACCTGGGACAAGGATTTCCATCAAGGCAGGGAGATGCCAACAGAATTTCAGGAGCAGAACAGCAACTATAATGATCCAAGAGCAATTGCCTGATTTCAGTAAGCATCACAAAAGCTTCAGGGCTTAATTGCAGGCAATTAATGAGCATGAAGGTCCTGTGTGTCTTGCCTTTTCATCATACAGTACAGAGTGTATGAGTGGTGTACGTAGGCTACCAAAGCCTTGGCAGAGAGTGTTAAAAAACCCCTCAATACTAAAATACTGTCTCTCCTCTGGAACTAAGAGTGTTCAGGACTGCCAAAGCGAACAGCTGCAACATGTCCTGGAAATGATCAGAAGAACCTCATTTTATGAAACATGGACAAAAGCTACTTTTGCCCCTGACTGCAAAATACAAGCAACCTTTTGAGTTTCCTGGGCACACAAGAGCCTTGCTGAAAAAATCCGTTATTTCCCCAGCTCTGCTTCGACTCCACATCAGACAGATTCCCCCTGTACCGTTGAAACCCAGCCTGAGCACTGAAACGCTACTGACCAGCTGATGTCTAATGCACATTCGGACCAGAAACTCACTTTTGCATCTGTGACTCAACAGGAGAAAAGCAAATTCACAGCTTTCCTCCCCTCCCAAGAAGAAGCATGGTGTCCCTCAGCCCCAGGGCCACCAGCTGCCAAACACAGAAGGAAGAATTACATAGACTGAAGTGCTGCTACACTAAATCTCACCTGATCTCAGCAGGTTTCTGAACATACATGATACCTTGAGATAGCTGCACCTGGTGCAGGATCAATGTGTACCCAACCTGGGAGGAAGGATTCTGCAGTCAATTTAAATAAGTGGGGAGGGTTCCTGATTCACACCCCAAGAATGAACTCACACGGTCCTTTCTGCACAATTTTGCTGTCATTCAATAGTTTTCTAAATAGATGTTCCAAGAGCTTTGTACTTCAGATCCTTCACAGCTATGGCATTTACAGCAAATCACATTATCTTGCTGCAGCCAGATTTTTGGCTTAAAAAAAAAAAAAAAAAAAAAAAATCAAATGAAAAAAAAATTCCCTCACAAATGTCTTCAGGAAATACACCCTCCGAATCCACAATGCCAACATTTTGTCTGGAACAAAAATAACATAAATTGGGAAGCTGTAACCAAATAAGCAAAGCCTGCTACAGCCAAGCAAAAAAAGCACCCGACATCACTCCACTACAGAAGCACCAATGACCCGCTGTGATGGTAGAGAACACAGATGGTGAAGATTTGGCCCCCTAAGCTGCAAACTATTCAACATCTCAACTTGGGTAAGAAACAAGTTTTCACTGCATGGGCAGCTCAACACTCTTGGGAAGACAGAAATTTTGAACCCAAACAGGTGTTTTATCTCAGCTTGCATGTGTCTTTGTATCCAAATTTCACCCAATCTCACTTGGTTACAAAGCTGCTTCTCTGCGCACACAGGGAAGCTCCTTCCCCATGCATGGAGACGCTTGAGAGAAATGGCTCCCAAGACAACTGCCAGCTGTCCTACCCTGGATCAGGATGTGATGAGACCCCTCTCCCCAGGAGACAGTGCAGGCGAAGTGTGTAACCCCCCCCCCCCCCCCCCCCCCCCCCCTG
>NDXB01017189.1:141308-154602 GCA_002631895.1 Agapornis roseicollis
CCCCCCCCCCCCCCGATCACCCTCCCATTGCTCCTTTCAATGCTAGCAAAGGCAAAAATAACTCCTTGGGAGTTTTTGCTGCATAAGTCCTTCAAAGAGCAACCCAGTAGTTGCTCCATTTCCCATAGTTTCACACCAGATCAAATGAGAAAACAAACAGAACCACAAGAAAACTAATGACAGCATGAAGGGTGGAGGCGTATCTTGCTTCTCCTCTCCAGGGGAATGGAGACATGGCCATAGCCAGTTACATGGCCAGGCAGGCTTCCCCAGACATCAAATAACATTTTTGGACCAAACACTAGTGTGGAAGTTTTAACCTGAAAACAGAATGTGTGAGTGGGGAAATTCCCAAATAAAACCGGCTGAAACCAAGCCTTACCATCCAGGAAGGCAACATCGGCAAGGACCTGCAGCTGGGAGGCAGATCTGCCCAGCCTTGCCAGGGACCCAATACGGATGTGCCCCTCAATGCAGATCGACATGAACATGCACGTTTCACAGACATGTGTGCACTCCTTTCAGACCTAAGACTCATGTCCCTCCTCATCTGCACAGTTCAAATTAATTATACACTTTAATTTCATGAATTATTAATTTGATTCTGACTCGGCAGCTTACGATTATCCAGTGCTACAGACTACGCAATTCCAGCTTCATTAAAACATCACCAGCTGCCTGAGAGACAGACATTAAATAGCAGAGAGTAATAATAAAATTAAGCTCCCTGCACATAGCAACAGAGTCTTCCCCAGCCGCATGCAGCGAAGGCCCAACTGGTAAACAGGTCCTTTCCAGGAGCTTTATTTTCTTCCCAAGGCTGGTTCCACCCTGCTTCCTTGCCAGGAGAATGCTACTCCCAGGATGGATGGCAGTGGAGGACCAGGGGTCTTCAAGAACATCCCTGAGGTGGAGTGCATGGCCAGGTGATGAGGGCCAGCAGCACACCCCTCCTAACGCCCTCCTCGGTGCCCACAACAAGGACGGCGAAGGCTCCAGGGCTAACATCACCTCCAAATAAATAAAACCAGAGTGCTGCCTCTCATCGTCTCCCTGGCAAAACAATTTATAGAAGGAAAATGTCGGAATTTAGACATTCCATTTAGCTGCTTCAGAAATCTAAGGACCCCAAACCTTGTGGGATTTGAGAAATCGATGGAATTAATTAAGGGAGATGTCCAGCGGTCTCCGCTAAGTAATCAGCAGGTACAGTAGACCTGAAATTCTATAAAGAAAAATGGGAAGGGATGACATTGAAGGAGGCAGTAGGGATTAAAAAATGAGCATCCGAGTGGTAAAGGCGCACACCCATTGATCGCTGCATTACGGATTAAGGCTTCAACGAGCAGCCAGAAGATTCTGTAGCAGAAAATGGTTACAGAGGATGAGCATGAGCAGAGTAGATATATATAACCTCTGACAGCTGGGAACAACTGAGACAGAGGACAGCTCTGCAGTGAACCCCAGAGCAAAAAAGTTTTGGGGTAGGGGAGGAAGGGGAAGCAGGGGATTTGGAGGGAGCCATTTTGTGCGAGGGAGACCTTCCCAGAAAGAGGCAGCAATGTCCTCTGCCCACTGAGGAGAGAAAGGGGACACCCAGAGACAGTGCCAGAGAAAGGGACATGAGGGTGGGCAGTGAGGTGGGGAGGCAGCATTTGCGTGCTGGCCTGGGAGGTCATTCCATCAGCAGTTAACGCCTGGGAACGAGATGCAGCCCAGGCAGACACATATCCACAGACAACACCTGCCTGCGTTGCCTGCCTGCCTGCTAGCCTGTATCACAGGGCTCTCCAGGGCATGCTTCACCTCTCTGCCCTGCCATGAACTCTCCAGGAGACCACTGCTTTTAATTCTGTGCTCCTTAGCAGTCCTGTGCTTTGGTCTCCCAACCATCCCACCCTTCCATGGGATGACCACATCTGAGTGCAGGAAGGCACCATCACCACTTGGCCCGTGTCCACATGGCAGCAGCTTCCCGAGGTAGCTCTGCCCCACAGTACAGGATGCACAGGTACCTGCTCCTGAAAGACAGGCTGGACCCTCCTCAAGAAGACAGCTGCAGCAGCAGGCAGCAGCACTGCATTGGAGGGCAGGTCAAAAGTGAGCACCATCTACCCTCAGGCAGGAAACAAGTTCGGCAGGATTGTGTCTTCAGACACTCTGGGTATGTATGGAAGAGGGACAAAGCAAGATCACCCAGGAGGTGCTACCATGAAAACCTCCAGCAGGCAGGCACCCAGCTTCACTACACTTCACATCAAGCTTCACATCAAAGTTGTGCCACCATTTGGGACCAATACAGACAAGATACGCTTCTCCAGAGGTTCCAGGCATCACCCAGACCACAGTACCCGACAACATTTCATGCTGTTATGTTGGCAGCTGGTTCAGCAATGCGGTGAACTCAATTTTCTGAGCTTAAACCAGATCCTCGCTGTGAACATTACAGCTGCATCCAATGCCTTATGTAAACAGAGCTGCTACCTGAAGGAAACCCTTGGGCAGCAGCAGCACCCCACCCAGCTATCCAGCCTTCCAGGCCAAAACTGAACTGGGATTGTTAGAAGGCTTCAATAAGAAATTTCAAATATAAAACAAAACCCTCTGGAGCCACAAAGCAGCAGCTCCATATCTGTGGAGGTTGTGGGACCAGGGCCAGCCCCCTGTCACCCTCCTGCCTGCTCCTCATACATATGCGTCGTTGTAAGCCAGTGAAAGCTAAATGTCAGCGGTGCCAGCATGTGCACACAGCCAGAGGGGAACCTCCCTTTGCAGGGCACCTTTGCAGGACAAAGGCAGGTATTCTGGGGTACAGGAAGTGTGGACTGGCCTGGCACAGCAGGGAGAAGGGCTCACCCCATGCATGGATGCAGCCATGGCCACCCAGCTGCTCTGGGAGGCAGTTGCAAGCTGGCAAGGCTGGTGAGGCTGAAACAAGCTTCCAGCAAAGGGCTGTTTGCATCCTTGCACGTGCGTGGATAGCTTCAACAGCTCCTGTGCCATCACTGCTGCTCCCACAACCACTGCTCACCCACACAGGAGTATGTCACCTTTCACCTCCTAAACATCTTTCAAAAATCTGGTAGTGACCAAACAAAGCACACCTGAAGGTCACAGGCATTTTGAGCCAAACACAGTGAGAGTGTCCTGGCTGGTGAAGGGTCTGCAAAACCATCTTCTCTTCCCACTGTGAGCTGGCTCACCTTCCCAAGCCTGCAGGAAACACACAGCTGTGCTTAGATGTGCGACCTCCATAAAGCATCTGGGTCACCCCTCTTGCTTGGCTCTGGGAGACACAGCAGATCACCAATTGGACCTTGCCCCCTTTATCTCCGGGAATACAGGGTCACCTTCTCCACTGCTGGTTGAAGGACATGTAAACAAACCCTGGTCTCTGCCATGCAAGCCACAGGGATCAGGGGACATGGGACACAGCCTGTTCCAGGCTGAAGTGAGATGCTCCAGCATGCAGAAGGCTGAACACCATGCCTTCAGACCCAGCATGACAAGACATCAGCTTAAAAGGCCATGACCACATGAGAAAGTCAGGTTTATGCAGCAGCATCACAGCTCATCCTTTCTGCCCAGAAAGGCTTCCTCTGTGTCCAGGGTGAACTTTGAAGGCTCGCTCTGCCTCCACATCTCTGCACATACTTGGATCAAGCCCTTCCAGCTCCAGCCCCAGGTTCCCTCAAGCCAACTGCAGTCTGCCCCCAGGCAGGAGGTGCCAAGCCCACCACCCAAGCAATACTTTGAAATCACACTGGGGAGGCATTACGGGTGCCCAGCAACACGCCAGGCGATGTGTGTTTTACAATCTATGTGTTGAAGAGCCCTGAGCAAAGGCTGTAGCAGATGCAGAGTGTTCAGCAGATTCCCTCCCCTGGCTGCATGACAGTGAGAGGCAGGGAGCAGCCCCAGCCCTCTGCCCCCCGCCTCCCTGTTCCCCAGCAGGCATTTGGCATCCAGCACCACGAGCTCCCAGGGCAGGCGCACTCATCGCCACAAACATCCTCCCTCAAAGCAGGACGCCTTCTCCCATGGGGCAAACATTAGTGGGACAACTGGAAACGTTCAACTTGATTATAATGCTTTAAGAAAAGGTCACGGTGAAATTTCAGTGCTTTACCTTGAGCTCTGTTTGTTCTCTGTGGTATGAGATGGGAAGAGTCAGCTTGCCCTGGCTCGTGGCATCCGCATAGCTCTGATTGCATTTCACGGGCCGGCAGCAGGCTGTTGAGCCACAGCAAAAGGCCCAGCCCTGGGGACTGAGACAAGTCACTGCGGTTGCTCTTGTGGGGGCAGGCACTAGGCCACTGCACCATAGCTAGACCACCACACAACTGCTGAAACATATTTTCACTCAAAGAGCTGTCCAACCCCTAGCTGATTGTGCACTGTGCTTGCACTTCTGCTGTCAAAATAAGCCAAATGCACCCAAAATGCATGTAAAGGCAGCCAGCAATTCCTAGACAGCATCTCCCTTGGAGTCAGGAAGGTTTTCCAGCACACCGTTTAGCTTCATCTTTTCAGGCCTCAAAAGGAGCCATGGCCAAAACAATAATGAGGCAGGGGCACTGCAGGACTCAAGAATCACCCAGGCATCACTGAGACCACAGGTGACCCTCAGCCACCATGCCAGCCCCACCAGCACCTTACACTGGTCCTAGAGAGCAGGGCGAAGCAAGGGCAGCCAGTACTTCAGGGCTGGCAGGCTACTGCCAGCACTATGAGCAGGACCAGGTCTCAGCCTCTTGAGAGGCTTGTAGCTCAGGAATATCCCTAGCTTACCAAACCCCTCTCTTTGCATTCTGGCAAGACTGTTGCGTGGCTCATTAACAAGACATTTTGTTCTCCAAGCTGAGGTACACAAGGACAATCCACCGAAAGTCCACAACTGATACAGAAAGTGGCCAGCATTCCCCCAAAATGGATGGGCACTGGACAAAAGCAGGCTAGCATCCCTCCTCCTCTGCATTGGAGTGGGAGCAGCTCTGACCCGCAGCAAAGGGTTTACTATCAGCTGGGTAAGGGGAAAACCAAGGTCAGTTTTATTTGTGGCCAACTGCCCCCAGCAATGTTCCTGTTGTGATAATTAAAGCTGTCATACAATTATTTGCTGCCAGGGGAGTTCTCAAAAGGTCTCCAAGAAGATCCAGGAGACAAGTGCTAGTGGAGATGGAGCCTGCTGTACTCACTGGGATCCAGGCTGCCAGGTCCAGGTCCAGGTGGGTAAAGGGAGGGGACAAAGCCACCAGAAATTACCTTCAGCTGGGATGTCTCCCCAGGAAAGGGCAGCCAGCAGAGGGAATTTGGGGGAGACTTTAAAACTGGCACTTCCAGTGAACTGTACCAAAAGCCTGAGATACCAAGTGCTCTTGCAGTATCTGAAGATGGCTGGCTGGCAAGAGCTCAGCATCCTTCGCCCAAAGCAGCTGCACAATCCAGCCTGCAAACCATTTTCCAAGGGGATATGGCTTGAGATGCTACCACAGTGCGAACAATTGTTTCCTAATGCCTGCTGATGCAGCTGGAGTGGAGGGCGGCCACGACACTTCTCCACAAGCTAGGATGCAGCTGGCTGCATCCTTCCATTGAAAGCCAACTTCAGCAAAACAATGCCTGCTTCAAAGCCAGGGAGGACAGAATCATTGCTCTGGTTTGTCAGTGGCGCCATGGTGGACCCAGAAGGCAGACAAGACCCTCATCCCCACGGTGCTTGCTCTCACTTTTCCAGAGCATGCAGACACACCTGCCCGCAGAGCTGGGATGCTGTATTCCCACCACTCCGGCAGTGCCACTCGCAACAACTCCCAGCTGCTGCCAAAAGGTATTTTTAGCTGCATTATTTATTTGAACACCTGCCTGAGACTTCAAGGCAGAGTACAGAGCCTGAGCAGCAGAGGGAGGGAGGGAGGAGCGGCACTGGGAGATCTGGACCGTTTCCACTGGAAGATTCGAGAGCAGAGACACAGGCGCAATGGAGCAAGACTGTGGCTACACTGAGAAAGAGGGTGGCATGGCAGGGATCACACACCTGCACAGCACCAGGTTAACCCAGCTGCTGGGAATAACCAAGTACCCATGAGCACTGGGAAGATGCTCTAGCTATCCACATTGAGGGGCCACATTTGGGTAAATTGGGCTCATTAGGTATCCAACTGCACATGATTTCAAGATGTTCTGGCCCGTTCAGGAATACTAAGGTCTCACTGCCATACATCATCTTTTCCATGTAACCTCATTTTTTTGAGAAAACTCAGAGGAAATGCCCTCTTTCCAAATGCCTTTCCTCTACACAAAACCAATTCCACCCCAAAACTGCCCATCACCCTTTTTTGGAGAGCCAGCCCCAGAGAAAAGAGAGCAAAGTGAGCAGAAAGCAAGAGAAGGAAGGATGCTGTGAGGGGGAACAGACATCCTTTCACGCCTTTCTTCCCAAAGATGGAAATGCCCTCAGAGGTGTAGGGTGGGGCCATGGGGTACATTGAGGGGCACACAGAAAGCAATGCAGCACCCCTGCACTGGTTTTGCGTGCCCTTCTTGCTACCCCATTTACAGATATGAACAAAACCCAGCAGCTCCCTCTCTCCCCTTCTGAAATAATCCCCCTTTCTCTCTGAAACCAGTCAGTAAAATGGGGGGGGGGGGGGGTGTGGGGGGGGGGGGTGGGGCGGGGGGGGAGAAAGGAAANTCAGGAACAGGAACAGCAATAGTCTGGTGAATGCGCACAGGCTCCTTCTCAGGGTCAATAGGGCCTGAGTCAAAAGGGTCGTCTTCATCTCTGCCTTCAGTCTTCGCAGCCGAAGTGGCAGCTGGTGGGGCTTCGGGGGGGGTGTGGGGTGTGGGGGTGTGGCTGGGGGGAAGAAAGAAAGAAACAAAAAAGAGAAAAGAACATCTAAAAATAAAGGCCAGGCCATAGTATATGCCTCTTGGTTGGGCTCCTGTGCTCACAGATCTGCTTATTTTGGCCTATCTCTCCCCAGCGATAAGGCAGCTAACAGCCTGTTATCAGCCAGTCGGTGAAAATGTGCTCCAGCCTGATTAGGGCTCAGTCTTTGCCAAGGTTATAAACAGCCGTTATCGTTCTCCCAAACAGAATAATCCGGACAGTATCAGCTCAGAAACATATGGGCCACACAGCGAAGATAGCCGCTGACGGACACTTCATTTTAATTGTAACGAGTGGTTAGCAGCAGCCTCCAGACAACAGACACAACTGCCCAATTGGCAGTGGATTCACATCTCCTCCTGCATCCCTCCTCCCTCCTGCTCGAAGCCAGTTTTCTCCTCTCCCTGCTGTCCTCCTCCCCTCAACTCTGTAGACCCCTGTGTGAGCATCCCTGCAGTGCTGGGAGAGCCCTGCCCAGTCCCCACGGGGCTGAAGAGAAGCAGATAGGCAGCATCTTTATCTCTGCAGGCAGAAAATAAGCACTTGGTAGTAGCGCCATGAATCTGGCCATGTCACACCTGGTGTGCTTATGGCCACATGGGCATGGTGTGGCGTGGTGGGGAGCAAGCACAAGGCCACAGTGAATGGAGATAGAGCAATGAGTCCCCACCAGAGAGTATGGCACCCAGGCGCATGGGTCCCCCCTCCACAGAGCATCCCAGCGTTTCCTTGCTGCTTGCCCGTGTGCCAGCTCAGCAGCAGGCAGGGTGCAGGAGGAGGGGCAGCAAACACTCATTTCACATTCTCCTGGTGTCCCTTCTGTGTCATACTTTTTTTCTCCCCCATTTTCCCCCCTCCTTCTTTCCAAAAGGGGTGGTTTAGCTCAGAGAGTCTTAAACACATTTGCATTCCCAAGACAAGCTCAGGCATAAATTCATCTCAGTGCAGGGGTATTTTTTTTTTCCCTTTTTTTTCTCCCCACCCTCCTTCTTTTCCTAATTTCTCCTTTTCTCTTCAAATCCAAAATGAATTCAGTGAGAACCCTTGCAATTCTGGCACCGTTGTGCTGCGTAACGCAGGATTACAGGGGATCTGAGGGCTTTCCTTTTCTTCCGACTCATGGTGTGCAGTGTTGCAGCTTGGTTTTGTCGTTAACAATATGCAGGGATAAGGCTGTTAGCCCCATTAGCTGCACTAACATTCTTCCCACTTTCTTCTCCAGCCAGCCTTGGCTCCCAGAAATCGTACCTGAGCTCCATCCCCTTCTGCAGGAAAAAAGCAGGGGGAAAAAAAAAAAAAAAGAAAACCCCCAAAAAACCATCAACAAAATGTTAATATGGGGAGGCAAGCTAAAAACCCTTAGGAAGACCCAGGACTGAGCTTCAAGTCACAGATGCTTTCTCAGATAATCTGTATTCCTATCTCGGTGCAAGCAGAGCTGTGATCAGAATATCCAAAGTCTCATAAAAGATTCAGGGCTTATTGACTTCCTTGCCTTCACTGCCTGTTTGTGGTGCTCCTTCCTGCTCCTGCTCAGCCTCCAAAGCACCCACTGCCCCTTGCAAGTTGCCATCATAGATGCCAAAGTTGAAGGCATCTACTCCTGTGTCTCCTGGACCAGCAGAGCAAAGCAGTGGAGAAAGGCTCTCCTCCTGAGCTGGAGGATGTATTCCTGGCCACTAGCCCTGGTGAGAGGTGCTTCAGGAGAGCCTCTGCGCCCGTGGACATGCCACCACGGACCAAAACCTTCTCAGATGTCTCCCAAGTCTCCCAGCAGCACCAGCCACTGTAGTGGTTAGGCAATGTTCTACATGCAGAGGGCAGAAGAGCAGATTTATGAGTTATTTTAATTCAAGTCACACATTTAGGTGAAATCATTCTCAAGCTGGAAAAAGAAAACCTATAGCTGGGGCCCCTCAAGAGCAGGTTTCTCCCCAGATTATATGCAGGATGAGCTCTCCAAGGGCTGTCTCCAGCAGCACTGCAGCCTGGTTTTGCTGCATAAGCAGCCCAGAGCAAACATGCCAACCAGAGAATCTGGTCCCAGCAAATTTATGATCAGTGTTACTTGGCCACAGCCCAAAAGAAAAAGCAGAGGATGGAGGCAGGCACACAGCCCTTTGGAAACCGCCATCCTGCCATCACTCACGTGCTCACTGGTTTTAGGCACAAAATATCAGGTGAATGGTGAACACAGTATAAATTGTATAGTTTAGATACTGGAGGTCTTCATACATGAGTTAAAATAAGATACCCATGAACACCACATACAATCAAGCATGATATAACCATCACATCCACCAGGGACCCCATTAATTGTATTTCCACATCACCTAAAAGCCTTACATGTGAACTAAGACTCCATACTAGAAGGCACTGCACAATATAGGAAAAAAAAATGCATATAAAAATAAAATACTACACAGGAGCACACAGATTTATATACACATATATGCTCAAACACACGTGTGCTTGTCTGTTCACATACTGTATGTGCACACACCCTCATACAGCACATGTGCACACACCCCTGCAGAGGCATACCCAGACATGTACATATATGCATATCTGCACATAGATATGGACTACTTATACATACGCAAACTATACACTCTACACACCCTACCCAGTGACAGCTCGGATTTTCAGTAATATCATAATATTATTTTTTAGATCAGTTAAGGTATAAAATGCGCGCTCTCTCAGTCTTTAATATTAATAAGTCTTGTAACTAGCAGTTTCTTGTAGCTCCGAATTCTTGAGCACAACTAGAAAGGGCACTTATCCTGAAAAATCTAATAAATTTACAGTTTTATATACTTCCTTCAATTGTAAAAGTCTTGTTCAATAAACTTTAAAATGCCACTATAGAGCAATAACACAGACAGTATAAACCCAGCCCTGGGAAAGCTGTGCAACCAGAAATTGTTCCCCTTTCTGCTACAGCAATAAAGTTTTATATGTTTGAACTGACTGTAAAAAGGTTTGAATGTTGGCAACTGGGGAATAATCTGTCTTCTTTATAGTTATTATCATATTTCCCACAAGACCCTTTGGTCTGTGTCAATCCTTCTCGTATATGACACCTTTGTACTGTCAGCGAAAGCAAGAATACTTAACTTTTTGCGTGCATGCATGGCTGTGACTGGAAGTCCTTTACTCTGCTTTTCTTCAGATTACAGCACCCAGGAATAAATTCCCTGTGACGTGCTGTGATAGAAGCCGTTTACCAAATCAAGCTGATCAAGAGCACAAAGCTAAAAAACCCAAAAAAAAAACCTCACACAAAAACCCACCAACCCAAACAAACAAATCCAAGGGGATTTGTGGATGAGTTCTCATAGAGCCGGGAAATAAGAGTGACTGCCACCAAAAAGGAATGCTGACATCCCCACAGCTACAGACCACTGGGGCTCCACCTGTGGGGCCGGCAGTGTCCCCTGTCGATGCCATCTCCCCATTGATCTTTCATAAGAAAGAGATTTTGGTTTGATATTGGCTCCTTCTGCCTCTCCCACACTGCCTGAAGGCATGGGCAGGTCCAGTGGTTGGAGCTAACACACCCAGATGCCTCCTGAACAGAAACATTTTGGGGAGTCTCACTGGATCCCAAAGAAATCTGACCTAGACCCCAAAGAAGCAGCAGACAAACACGACGAAATTCCTCAAGCTCACCCATTTCACAAACAGATGATGCTTTAAGTGGTAGCAATTTTTAACTATCTGGAGCTCATAAACCAAGATGAAGATGATTTTTGTCACAAGACATACAGCAAGCCTGACCCTTGCCATCATCCACGCAGAGGTGATCTCTGGAGGAGCTGCTGTGGTGGATGCAGGGAAACACAGTCCTCAGTCTCCAGCAGCCCAACACCATGCTATCTCTGACCATGGGCCATCTTTCAGGTGGCAAAGATGAGACTCAATCAGAGATTGAGATGTCAGAAGAAGTGATGGTAAAGCACGCTTGGAAAATGAAAAATGAGGAGTCACCAGGACCAGATAATACCTGCCTAAGAGTTCTGCAGGGACTCAGAAATAAAATGATTGCATATTTTCATTAGCAGCTCAATCTCTTATTACACTAGAGGACACAAAGTGTCATACCCTATTTTTAAAAAATGGAGTGAGATGAGGCACAGATTCACCGACTTGTGAGTCTCACTTCAGTACCAGCTAAGATGATAAATAGATAGGATAAAGCCTCAAGATGGACATGATACCACTGAGATTAACTAGCCATGCCCGTAAGGAAGAAGAAATTGTACCTCACTAATCTATTACAATTGCTGAACACCCAGCAACAGAAGGCACAAAGCACACTTGGCCTTGTTTGGAGTCCCCCAGGTTTCATCAGCTGATAAATGTAACTCTTCTCCCAGCAAAAGCAAGGACTAAGGTTGGTTAAGATGTGGAGAAGAGTAGAAATAAATGGCTTTTTCAGTAATGCCATGGGTCTATGAGGTTGACCCACTGCTGCTTAGTAAATTTATTGCCAGGTGAAGAGCATGAGCAGCAGAAGGTTTGAGGAGAACAAGAGCGGTAGAGGTTAGCAAGGACCCAAAAATGCTGAAACACTCCTCCAAGGATGTGTGAACGAAGCTCCATGAGCTGGAGGTAAGATGATGGGTAAAAGTCAGTGAGGGTAAAATGCACAAGGAAGTAATTTAATTACTCACACACACTGACTAGGACAAACTTTGCGCACTCAGGCCGGACGCCTAGTGATGCGTGAAAGGAAGGGGCAGTGAGAGCTGCCAGGGCTGCACAACGCCCCACATCTAGGCTGCCCCCTGCCCTAAGGCTTCTCACCCACTGCAATCCCATCATCCTTGTAAGGAAGATGGAGAAAGACTTTTTACCAGGGCCTGTAGTGCTAGGACATAGGGTTATGGTTTCAAACTAAAAGAGGGTAAATTTAAATCAGATGTAAAGACTAAATGTACAATAAGGGTGGTTAGACACTAGAAGAGGTTGCCCAGCGAAGCTGTGGATGCCCCATCATTGGAACAATACAAGGTCAGGTTCAACAGGGCTTTGAGCAGCCTGATCTTATGAAAGGTGCCCCTGCCCATGGCAGCGAAGGGAACCAGATGATCTTTGAAGGTCCTTTCTCCAACCCAAACCATTCTGTGAATCTGCGGTCCTGCAGGCAGGAAGTAATACTGCCCCTGGGTTCTCCTTGTGGAGGAGCTACAGAGAGAGACTCTGTGAGGAGGAGAGAGGGAAACAAGTACCAAACACTAATTAGCCTTCAAAATACAATTTGATAGTTAAGTGAATGACTGGAAAACCCATCAGTGTGAACCAGAAGTGCTGAGACATGCACACAGCCTGCCTTCCCCAGACATAAATACAGAGCTGGAAGGGCACCAACCACCACAGCTTCTCCCTACCCAGCCCTCCCCTCCCAACAATGAGAAACGATGTCTGAAGTACAAACCAAGCACCAAAACCATGCGACTACAGTTCTGGACCCCAGCACAGCACCTTGTGCAAACAGACACAAATGAAGGCGAAGCCCCTCAGCTTCCCATCACCTCTGCCACCAGTGAAAGGGAAAGACCAAGTTGAGGGCCACTTCTTCCACCTCCCTCCAGGCCTGTGCTCTTCACCTCACCATCTGAGCATCCAAGACTTCTGCATCCACACTTAGAAGGACCCTGAACCTGAAGCCACCTCAAATGAGCCATTAGGCTGCTGCTTTTTGAAAGCTGCATCCATTTGCACCTCCCAAGCAGCACAGGTGCCTTTGCTAACGAGCAATAAATAAATCTTTTGGTGCTCATCACGAAGATGCTCCTTCAGGGCTTGTGGCAAGCCCAGCAAGCACTGCTATGCAGGATGAGAGCCTACAGAGACCTGGCCAGTACTCTCCTCACTTCACATGGACAGCCTGGCCCTTCCTACCACACCTCAGCATCCTACAGGGCCAGAGACAAACAAAGCATGTACCCCACATCCCACCCGATCCCAGCAGCAGACTGGCGAGGGTTAAGTCCAGCCAGCAAGGCACATCTCTGTTGCAAGAGTCCATTACCTCCCGCCACATTACCTCATTCATTTCTTATATGCGGATGGTTTATTCTCCCATGAGCACCCTCGCTGGCAGACATGGCTAGTGTAAAGTCCCCTCCCTCCCCTGTATTTCTCTATCCATCACATTTAACACTCTGACAGTAACAGTCTATAATGTTTCTATTCTACAAAACCGCTCTGTCAACTCCAGGCTTCCAGAGCAGCAACTGAGGAAAATAAATAACATCAACGCCAGGCCCGACAGTATCACAGCTTGCTTTCTGCTGGGGGTTTATTTTGGTGGGGTTTTTTTTGTTGTTGTTGTCATTCTTTTCCTTTTTTTTTTTTTTTTTTTTTTTTTTGGGAAGAGAAAGAGGGGGAAAA
>NDXB01017189.1:168757-193173 GCA_002631895.1 Agapornis roseicollis
CCCATGGGCAGGGACACCTCACACTAAACCATGTCACCCAAGGCTTCGTCCAACCTGGCCTTGAACACTGCCAGGGATGGAGCACTCACAACTTCCCTGGGCAACCATTCCAGTGCCTCACCACCCTTACAGTAAAGAGCTTCCTACTTATATCCAATCTAACTTCCACTGTTTAAGTTTTAACATCACCTGTAACTGTCAAGTTGCCAGCACCAAATCCACTATGGGCTGCTTCACATCAAGCAAGACAAACTGTCCCATCTAAAGGGTCAGGCCCTACAAGACAAGCCAGTGCTACAGCTTTTCAACAGGTAAAAGCACATAGGTGACAATGAGCTGGCTTGAGGGATGACAGTTTTCTGTCCCCTAGTAATTTCTTCCTCCATGTCTATCTGTGCCTCCTTCCCCAAGTCATAAAGGACATGCTCTTTTGGCAGCATCACAAACATGGATACCTGCATGCTCTGCGCCCACAACTCTGACCCCAACTTCCTGTTTAGCACAGAAGGGCTGAGGATCCCAAGATGCATGTGAATCAAAGCAGAGTGTGAGACAGCCAAGAGGTTAATCACTGCTCCAGCATGAGCCTAACAGCCACAGAGAAATTTTTGTTTCATTGTTCTGGAGAGGTTTAACAAGTAACTGAGTCCAGGTACTCATCAGGCACAAACCCATTACCCCAAAGAGCCACCAGTTTTGCAGAGGCAATGACAACTCTCTGTTATTGCCAGCTGACCTGTGTCTTAAGTCTCCCATGGGCTGGTATCAACAGACACATCAAGTACCCAGAAGCAGTTCCTTGCCAGAAAAGGAAGGCCACCACCAACCAAATAGCATGCACATGTTCATGGCTTCACCAGTAGCTGAAAGCAAAGGGTGGCCAGGCCTCCACAGCAGCATGCCAAGACAGAGCCTTACCTCCCATTACAACCTGGATGTACCACTCCTATAAACCTGGAGGTTTTCATCCTGAAGGACTGATTTCCATGAGAATGACAGCCCCACTCTCATTGTCTCAGTATTGTCACTACGTTCTCCTAGACAGAGCAGGCAGCAGAAATTCAGCCAACAGCTCCTCATGCAAGACTGACAGATATTCTCAACAACAATTAATAAGACTCTGTCCTTCTTCAGTGCTTTTCATTGGAGGACTTCAAGTTGCTTGAATAAACTTGTCTCTGCCACACTCCAGAATGGGAGCAAACACATATCAACCTCTCTGCCCAGAAACCGAGGCACAGTGTAGGGAGACCTGTCCCCTGCCACACAAGAATGTTTACACACAGAGCAAATCAAAAGCCACCTGGCTGGGTGAGGGGACTTGTGCTGCGCATTGCCAGGTCTATAACTGCTCACTGCCTGAGTCTGGGAGGGACACAAGCAGAGGAGCATTTTTACTCTTGACTTGTTCCTTTTCCTGGCAGCTGCCACCAGGCTTTGGCAACTGACCTGATATAGCCCCCCAACACCCTCAGAGATACCTACATCACACAGGTACTTGCCATGCAACACCTTCATGCTTTCCCAAGAAAAGAGGCTTTTCAGGTCATACGAGCCTTCGATCTCAGGTTATCAGAAAAAGAGATGGTTGCACTACAACCACCCAACTGAGAGGACATGATGTGAATCACTCAAACCAAGACAACTTGGCTACATTTCAATGCCTCCTATGTTTGGGGAAAGCAGCAATATCTCTATGCACCAGGGTGATACCAACACTGAAACCATTTTAGGCCACGCTTACCCTTTTGTGCTGCACATGGTCATTCCTTCCTGATGAGTGTTTAACCAGAGAGGTGCATCAGAGGGGATGCCTGCTTTTCTTTCTCTTGCCTTGTTTTTCAGGACAGTGCAGGGAAAACATTTCTACTTTATCACAGACTGCCCTTTCAGCAAGTTTCATAACTTCTCTTCACATCTTCAGTGCCATATGGCTCCAGGGAACCCAACAAGGCCTATGTAAAACAGGGCAGCTCTAGATGCTGCTGGAGAGGCTTGTCAGGCCTTCATGGCATCTTTCGTCCTGAGTCCTTCTCAAGAAGCAAGTGGGGTAAGGCAAAGGGAAGGATGTTTGGGCTGGGCTTGAAACAGCCTCTGCCACCCTGTTGAGGAAGTGTCTGATACACCAGGAGCCACAGACAAAACCCACCGTATTGCCTTCCTCACCTGCAGGCAGTTTTGGAGATGCTTCTACCAACCCCCACCACCACACCATGTTTTCAAACACTTTCAGCAGTTTTCACCCACTTTCCAGAAAAGCCTCAAAATTCCCCAAAATCCCCCCAGCCTGGAGCATAAGGACACTAGGTGGACAGCACATCACAAAGTACCAAATGGTTGATGAATTATACCAATTAATACTCCCCTGGCATCTCTTGCAGTGAAGAGGTGTTTGAACCTTGGTGGTCATGGCCCAGGGCCAGCTGAGGTGATTAAATTGTGCCTCTCTCCACTCTCCCTTTGCAGTTCCAATTGCATGTGAAATTGCTCCTCACCTCCATGCATACCCATCTGTGTCCTGGCTGCCCACACAGGGTTAAAAGCCGCCACCACAAGCCACAGCTCCATTATGGCTTCATGCCCAGCAAGGGCTGCAGGACAGAAGGTCACTGGAGGGACCACATGGTTACTTTGTCACCCAGGCTTATTCTCTCCAAGCTGAATCCTCCCAGCAGAATCAACAAGCAGCCCTGAGATGTCAAACCTGGGGTGCAAAAGGGCTCTGGTTTCCCAACATCCTATAAATGTTCATCCCCATCCCCCTTGGATTCTGCTCTGTTCCTCTGTCCCCAGCAGATACTAGGCACTTCTTAGGGGCTCAAGCAGAGTCTCCAATCAACCCAGTTTGGGGGAGAGTGGAAACAAGCACCAGTGGAGGGGGCTGTCCCTCTCTTCTGGCTTCTAACACATACTCTGCCATGGCACTAATCCCACATTAACATGCACAGCTGAAGCAGCCGATGCAATGAAAAGCCCATCCACAAGGAGATAATTATATTACAAAACCATTTTAAATCAATAAGAGCCAAGACAGATGGGCAAAGGGGGTGGTGGGACAAGCTGCTGTCACTGTGGATGTCCTGCCACAGTCCACCCACCTCTGAGGACTGGACTGTCTGGCTTGGGAAGGGACTCCCCAAGCCTCCTGTACTAGGGGCTGGGTAAACCAGAGGTGAGAAACACTAAAGAAAAGCAAAATGCGTCCCAGAAGAGCATGGCCTTGGAGATGGCAGGGACTTCTGGCACAGCTTTTGGCACCCCGGTTCTCAGGATGAATGGCAGCTCACTCCAAATTCACCAGCTCCCAGAGATGGGGGATGGCAGCTTTCATCTAAAACCACTTGCAAAATTCATCCCAGTTTGATGGCATAACCCAGGACAGAGCTGAGAAACAGCCACCTGGCTTTTAAAATGGCACTTGCACACCCACTGTTGTCTCCCACATGAGCACAACTGAGCAGGGGCAGAGGATACCAACACGTACTCTGCCATGGGGACAACCACAGAGGACATCCCTCCTCCCATGCCAAGAGAAGAAGACCCAGGGCCATGGACAAAGTCACCACCTCCAGAGCGACAACATACCCAGCCTTGAAAAGAAATCCCATCTGTGAAGGAAACAGCTTAAAAGGAACATAGCTGAAATAAGGGGAAACCCAAAACCAAAGGAACCCCTACAACACACGTCCTCCCCTCCTCCTTCTGTACCTTGTTCTCTCTCTCCTTTCCCTGGCCAGGTTTAATTTGACACCTTGAGCTTTGGTAACGAGGTGGGGAGAGAAGAGCCACAGTGGAATTCATTAGGCTGAGCACTGCAGGGCCCGCTCTTGGCGCGCTAATGACATCGGAGGATAGGGAAACGAGACAGCCGCCACGCTGGATGAAATAAACATGAGCACTGTCAGCCCTGACAGCAAAAGGGACAAAATAAGGCAGGTAGAGACCTTTCCCAAGCCGCGCAATGCAAAGCGACAGCTTTCAAAGCCCCCTGCCTGCAGATCCCCTCTGCCCTCTGCTTGCGAAAGGGAAAGATGGACAAGAAGAGGATGAAAAGAAAAGTAGCAATTAAGCCATCCTTTCCCTTATTAAACCACCCTCTCCCAGGCACTCTCACTCCTTTGGTCCCCTTCCACAGCTCAGGAGGAACTTGTGCCACCTCCTTCCAGCTAGCTAGCACAATCATGAACTCCACACAGCTGCCCCCAGGGTGGGGGTTTTGGGGATCCTGTCTTTGCCTAGGATACACTTCTCCCTCCCCCAAACAGCACAGGGAAAGGGGGACCAGTCTGAGACAAGTATTGCACAAATCCCCCAGGCTCATCACACCAGTGAACAAGATGGAGAAGACCAAGTTCCAGTGTGCCACAAGGCTGATACAGAGCACAGGGGCATGCATGCAGACACAGATGGTGCTCCTGGCATGCTGTGGTGCTATACGAACTCAGCACCATGGCTCTGGCACAAGTGCCAAAACTCACTGACTTGATTTGGGAAATACCCACGCAGCCAGCAATGCTTTTACTTTGCTCACTTGCAAAGTTTCATCCCAAGTACATGAGTACCCAGGTATGTCAGTCTTACTGAGACAGAATCATTTAAAAGGCAAGTTGCAAAGGGCAGCAAAACTGCAGGCTCTAGGAAGAAACTAACCATCTACATTAGCTCACTCATTTTGATGCTGGACTGCAGGGGCACCAGGCCAGGAGGGTGTCAGCCTGCTTTCCTCAGAGGATATGGGCCTGCAGGACCATTAAGCAGTGCTGAGGCCTTCCACTGTGTACAAAATACAAGAGGATGGTTGCAGAACCACTGCCCACAAGCAAGGGGCCAGAGCAGCTGTCCAACTCAGCATTCAGTGCGGCTCCTGGCACAACACAGCCCAGCCCCGCCCCTATTCCATCTCCAAACACCACTTCCAGCACCCTTCTCACCTTGCTCCTAGTCTCCTTTCCTGAAGGTACTCTTCAGGAGCACTACAGTCTTCATTATTTTAGGGCTGGCCCAGGCTGCACAGATGACAGGAGGACCACACTTGTTTAGAGAAACCAGACCTTGGGGAAGACAGGGACACTGAAGTTACCTGCCCAACATTAATTTTGCCCAGTGTTGGTCTGAGCTTAGGGCCCAGCATGGCTCCCCTTTGTGCCTTGCTCTGCTTACCACTACTACAATTCATCAACCAGTGCAACGTCCAGGTTGGACTTTCTTTCAACACGCCTGATGCGGAGCAAGGTAAAGTACTTCGCAATCCTAGAGCAACTGGCATTACAAGCAGACTTTTCCCTTCTCCTCCAAAAGAGACCTGTCCCATCCCTCCACTATGGGAAAATACTTCTTCCCACATGCACCAGCACACAGCTCTTCTGCTGTGTTGGTGCATATGGTCAGACCACTTGGATTGACAGATGCCCTCTTTCCATTGGGAATCTGAATTTTCTGTTTGGGTTTTGGGGCAAGTTTTTCTGGCTAGGCAAAGTTTTCAGAAGGCTCTTTTGAAGCATCTTGACTCCAGCACTTTTAGTGCTCCCAGTTGTTGGCACTGCTCCCAGGACACAGCAGCATGCAGCAGGGGAAGGGTATATGAGGGGAAAAAAGGCAAACTTCTGGAGCACTAGAGCCTCAAGCACTGCTCTTGTATCAGCCCCTAGCCTGTAGCTGACCTGAACAAGTCACATGTGCACACCTCCCTCAGTTTTCCTACCTATTAAAATAGCCAAACCCTCATCTGGTCATTTTCTCCTCCTGAGCGAAGGATAGCACTCAGACAAACACACTGCTAGATTTGCTACATCTTCACCACCCCGATTTTCACCTCAGCAAAGAACCCCATATATTGATGGGAATATGGGACCCGTAATATGGCTTAAATGACCCAAGGCTGTTTTTCCCAAATCCACTCAAAGGCCAGGAACACTTCCAGGCTCAGCCGTTCATCCTCTGCTCCATCCTCTGCTTTTATTCCCTCCCTCCCACTCCCCCAAGCATCCCTTGAAAGCGAATGGCAATTGAGTTAGTAAGTCCCTATTCATCAAGTAAATTAATTCCTTATGCATAATTCATTTCTTTTGTCAACTTTTCTTTCCCCCAAATGCATCAGGAGTGGAAGCAGCAATGGGAGAATGGGAACACAAGAGGCTTAGAGGGGGAAGAAAATGGTCTTGCTGTAAACTGACCAGCCTTATGCCCTGCATCAGCCCATCACTCCAGCCCTGGTCTGCCAAAGTGTCCCCATGAAATGCCTGAGGAGGAGAGAGGCCATCACAAAGCCTGAGCTACCAATAAGCAGTCAGTTTGCTGGTGGGACAGAGAAGATCTGTGGGGTGAAAGTTTGTGCTTTATCTATGTTGTTGCCATGACTGGAAGCAGTCAAGCTGAGGACAGTCTCGCAGTAGTTGAGCAAATCTCCAGTGATAACTGAGAGCCCAAAAAATGGCCCAGGGCAGAATGGAGCAGGGGCACTATCACAGAATCCTAAGGGTTGGAAGGGACCTCAAAAGATCATCTAGTCCAACCCCCCTGCAAGAGCAGGGTAACCTAAATTACATCACACAGGAACTTGTCCAGGCGGGCCTGGAATATCTCCAACATAGGAGACTCCACAACCCCCTGGGCAACCTGTTCCAGTGCTCTGTCACTCTCACAGGAAAGAAGTTTTTCCTGATGTTCACACGGAACCTCCAATGCTTCAGTTTACACCCACTGTCCCTTGTCCTATCACTGGACATCACTGAAAACAACCTAACTCCATCATCCTGACACTCACCCTTTACATGTTAGTAAACATTGATGAGGTCACCCCTCAGTCTCCTCCAAGCTAAAGAGACCCAGCTCCCTCAGCCTCTCCTCATACGGGAGATGTTCCACTCCCTTAATCATCTTTGTGGCTCTGCGCTGATGAGAAGATGACAATTCTAAACTATGGTGTCCAGAAGACCAAAAGAAGCAGCTCTGAAGGTGTGAAATCACAGTGTTCTGGTTCTTGAATCAAAGTTGGTGGCAAGCCTCCAATCAGGCTTTCTGTCCTCCTCATAGCATGTTATGCTGGCCTTGCACTGCACTGGATGGGGATATCCTTCAACAGCTGTCCTGTCCAGGTCCAGAGCAAGCTATCCAGACTTCACCATACATCTTTTCTGTAAGAAGACATCCACACATCTGGATTGTTTATGGAAGAGAGCTCTGGAACCATGTCAAAGCCTTGCTGACTACAGAAGTTTCACAGATATGCTTACCTTGCTGGAAGCACAAATCTTGAAGGCCTGGAGCTCACACCTTGTCAGCCCTTGGAAGCACAGCCCAGGAGGAAATGCCCAAATGCAAGAAGAAGAGTTGGCTGGAGATGACCTATTGCTGCTCTCAGAGAGGACTTTGAACCCTTAGCTCCTCCCAGCGTTAAGAGATGGGGCCCATACCATCAGCAGCATCCAATCTTTTATTTCCCTGTAGCTCTCAAGCACAGCAGAAACAGACTCTCCCTGCCAGTTTCACCTTGCTCCTTTCCGAGGAGAGGAGATCCCAGCTCACACTGGCATTAGCACAGCTCAGTTTAGACACAGGGATACCACCACTGAAACTCAGCCTGGAAGCTCTGGGGCCACGTGCAATGCCATAGTCCCAGCAGAACACTGCCAGTTCCAGCAGGATGAGGTACAACAGCAGCTTGGGTTACAGGGCTCGATTTACTGCTGACCTATCGACATTTACGCTCACACATAGCCAGTAAACCGCCTTCAGATACTTGACCAAAAAAGACTGTGGCACTTGGCCCATGCTGCTAATCCCCAAACTTGAGATCACACCCACGTACCATCACTTCGCTCCCTGCAAGCTGGGAAACCCCATATAAATAAAGCTTAATTGCTGCTACTCCGACACAGCACACACAGACAAAACGTGCTGTAGCCAAAGAGCAAAGCCCCAGGATTCCCCGACTCCCCCACTCCTCTGCAGACCAGACCCTCCAGCCAATGTTAAACCCAAGCCAACAGGACCATCGCCTTACCTGCAAACCTGGCATCTTACATGACTGAATTTCTCCCTCTGCTAGGGAAGAGAAGGCATTTGTATAGTGAAGTTGAATTCATTTACTGCTCCTGCGCTCATAACTCTCAGTGGCACTAAAGAAAAGGGAAAATTAA
Organism: Agapornis roseicollis; assembly: GCA_002631895.1. Classification (NCBI taxonomy): domain Eukaryota; kingdom Metazoa; phylum Chordata; class Aves; order Psittaciformes; family Psittacidae; genus Agapornis; species Agapornis roseicollis. Next base: position 176,896 of record NDXB01017189.1, read on the forward strand.
GTGATGTGCTGAAACGCCACTGCTATCTCTGACTCTGCAGAGAGGACACAGTCCTGGCTGCATCCCACCCCAGCCCACAGAGCAAAAGGCAGCAGTTCCTGCTGTTCCCTGTACTAAATTTGGACAGTAAGTAACGCCACCTTGTCACGGGGGTACAGAGAGCGTTTGCAACGCCCCATTTAACTCCACTGTACTCCTATCCACAGGCTTCATCAGCATATTTCGGTAGCACTTTGATGGATGAAGATAGATGGGAGAACATCATCCTTGTTGAAATCACTGTTTTATCAAGGTGAAACCATCCTCATGCTACAACACCTCACTTTGTTGCTTATTTCCAATCACAAAATTAGTGGCAGACATAACGCACGTTTGTATGGACCCTGTTCCTCCCTTCCCCGTTCAGCTCTCCCTTATTTGGGGTGGGGAGGGAGAGAAGCATGGGGAAACCTCTCTCATGTCCATACCTAAACCCATCCAGCTCTGTTGGCTCTGGGGATACATCAAAACCCCAAATCCACATGGACTTTATGAAGTTGCCTCTGACATAGGGAGAGCCAATGAAAGCAGGGCTCTTCAACAGCTCAACTTCTGCCTTCACCTTGGCACACCACATCTGTTGGCACATTCCTGTGGGTTAAGAGCTAAAGCCATGGCAAGCAGAGGATGAAGAAGGAAAGCAGGAGGCAGGTAGGCTTTTGGTGGAGCCAGATGGCCTCATGGTGAAGGTACCAAGGGGAACAGGATGCAGAAGGGCAGAAGCACAATTAATGACCTTTCTCCATTGTCAGCCTGGCTGGATATAAGTGAGAAAGTCTGGGCAATTCGAGGGAAAGGGCACTGGAGCCAGGGAGGGAGGGAAAGGCCTTTATCTCCAGGTCAGAAGTTCAACCCCAGCCCACATCAGCAGTGACAGAAAGCTGTTGCCTTCTGACACCTCTCTAGCAGCCAGCTGGGCAGGCTGATGGATGTCCCTGCGGCTCCCAGCACCAGCACTTCCTACATCCCCACCTGGCAGCCTGCACATGTCTCCTCCAGCTCTTCCCAAGAGACATCCTCTCCACACTCATGGGACATGGCCCACAGCAGCTGTGCTGGCCCACCAGGCAGACTCAAGTACCCCCTGCGAATTCCAAGCACACTCAGATGCTCTATCAAACCTCTTCCACAGAGCCCCTCTGCTGAGGAAGGCTTGTCCCCCTGCCTTGTTTTACCAGAAAGAAGAGATGCATGGCCTTGAGCACTGCTCCTGATGAACCACCTTGAATCACCTCATTTTGCCAAGATCAGACATCGTATGCTTGTGATGGAGAAAACCTCATGCAGGGTCACAGCCCCAGCACTCAGAGGCAAAACCATGAGACAAGAAGCCCTTGTGCCTCTGAGTGCTGGTCCCACTGGAAACCCTAGATGTCAGACCCCCAAGTCACTTTGACCCAGATTTCAGAGACGTTTTGGGGCTGCACCCCAGCCTGAGGTGAGGCCCCAACAGAGGAAAGCACCTGTTATCCCTGCAGCCTTAAGCCAGGCACTCACTGGAGCAACATGATCCCGGTGGCATAGGAATATATAAGGACAGAAGACCAAGGTGGGCAGCATGCAGCTTTTAAACAGTCCATAGGACCCCCCTTTTTCTGTAGCCCTGGGCTCCTAAATGCCTTTTAAAAAATCAGTACCCCCTTTATAGCACTGTTTGTCTCTGCAGGGCGCTATTAAGTTACAAGAATATCTCTGGGCCCAGGGCCAGCTGCCTTATTGTGTGGTCCCCATTAAACACAGATGGGTCAGAATGCCTCCTGCAGGGAGACCTGCTCTAGCTGAGGTTGTGCATCCCCGTCATGAGGAAGTTACCTTTGGTGACTTTCTAGCTTTCTAGCTAGCCTATCAGCCCTACATATTGTATAAGCCCCTTTGTTACCTTTCAACCAATGCTCAGTGGCATTCTGCACCCAAAAAAGCAAAGGGTAAGATGGCTTGTAAGATCACTGCCTTTACAGTCGGGGAAACTGAGGCACAGACACCTAGAGGGCCAGCTCAGGCTTACTAAAGGCGGCACTGACCACTGTGATTGCGGCATAGCTGCCCCCCTTCCCTCCTCCCACACCTCCTCTGGTACAGCTCCAGACCACAGCGGGTCAGGTCTGCCAGCCCTCCCCTCCTCCAGTGGGATCTCTCCTCTGCTCTTTCACAAGAAGGGAAAAGCATCCCTGATATGCAGCTAAGCAGCCAACTGACCCTGGCAGGCAGTGACCCAGGAGAAGGTCACTTACCCAGTCCGGCTGCAGTATTTGCTGCCTCCAAAGTCACCCCAGCTGCTGGGAGCACCCAATACCTCAGGCAGGCCGTGGGTACAGGGCCACACAGAGACACCCACAGACTTTATGGAGAGGTGTCTGGTTTCACACTCCAACTCCCTCAGGCCTGCTTCCCCACATCAATAGCATCCAGCCACTGTCAGCAACAAGGCTTGTTCCCCTACCCCCTGCCTGTCCTGCCATCCCCATCCTGGTACAGGCAGCCATAGAGTTTGCAGGTACCATCACAACAAACCTGGTGGAGAATGCCCACAGGGAAGTTTCCTCTGAGCTCAGTGTGCAGTGGTTGGCTTGCACTCCAAAGCACTGTGGTTTATGGCCCTTATAAAAACATTTATACAGAAACTGCCTGTTCTTATGCATATAAGGCCAATGCCTTCAGACTTGGGCAGGCCCCAACACCATATTCAGGCACAGGGAACAACCCAGCTTCCCAGTGAGCGAAGCACATCCAAAGCTGGACAGAAACAAGCCAGCATTTCTCCAAGAGCTATATATGGATTTTGTAGCCCAGTCACAGTTCACCCTGGGAGAAGAGGCCAGGAGGGCTGTGCTGACCATCACTCTTGAGACACAGCTACAGAAACATGTTAGCAGAAAACTAAAGAAAAGGCTTACAGCAGCAAAAAGGAAAGCAAAAGGCAGATGTCACCCCATCCCCAGCACAGGCAGGTAAATGAGAACATGGATTAAACAGATGCAGTTTATGCTGGATCCTCAAACAAAACAAAAGCAAGACTTTCTGCAGTATAAATATGTCATTAAAAAGCACAGCTCTCGGCAACAGTACTGCAGCAGCAGACGTTCACAACAGCCCAGATCTTGCTTAACGGGAGACATCCAGGTAGAAAAAAGCCCAGCATCTGAATCTTCCAGTTTTTCAAGGATCCCAATCCACGTACAGCAGACAGGACCAGTTCCCTTTCACCCATTTCATACTGATTTCCTCCAAATTTCCTTGTGTATCCCACCAGGAAGAGCAGAAACATCTTGTCTCAGTTGTTGCTTCATATGCTGTCACCAAGAAGATCCCTCCTTCAGTTTCCCCGGGTACCCCAACAAAGTGCTCAGTCACACAGCCAGCCCAGCACAGCACAGAGCCATCCCCATGGCAAACTTGTCCCCTCCTCCCAGTAACCACCAGTTTGTTCCAGACCCATGCAGCTTTCATTAAGAGCTCACAGATGACACTTGCCCCAGGCTTCTCCACCAGACCTCAGCTGGGCTGTCCTCTGCCTCAGAGGTGGCAGCACCTCAACCACAGGGCAGTTGGGCATCTGCCAAAAGCAAGAATGCTCTGTGAAGCTTTGCTGTCTCATGGGAACATCCAAAGGCTCAGGGACATGCAGACTTAGCTCCTGGAGACAATTAAGAGAAATAAATCTGGCTGCTTTAGCCCCAGCACTGGAGGAGAAAGATTTTCCCTAGTGCTATTGAAGGTACTTTTCCTTACATATATATCAGCTGAGATGATGTCAAGGCAGAGCATTAAATTAGCCAGCCTCTATTAATTACAGCACTTCTATAGCTCTTCCCAACATCCAAGTGCTTTACAAACAGCACTAACTCCTGCACTTGTCATCTCCTTTCCAAAAACCTTCCCGAGGAGCTGGCAAAGTCCTGCAGCCTGGAGCAGCACTGAAGTGAGCGGTCCCCACCCAGCCTCGAGGCGCCCTGCGCAAGCAAAGGCACAGTGGGAGCCTGGACGCAAGACCATTGTTTGGAGCAGGAGCCCGGCTAATTTACGAGTCACCAGAAGGGCAAGGACTTCCCAGCTAAGTCTGTCCCACGCTGATCTCCCATGGGCTGGGACTTACTGCTGTCCTCCCATCCCTAAGGGCTGCTGGCACTCCAGCATCTCTGCCTGGTTGCAGAATCTCTCCCATCATTAAAATTAACGAAGTGGGTTTGCAGAGATGTGGCTGCTACAGAGCCCCTCCTGTTCCTGGAGTTTGGGGTTGTTTTTAAATTGAGTTGCAGTCCTGTAAGTGCAAAGTTATACCAAGCGTCATTTACTTTACTGCTATGCAATGAGGAGCGGGGAGGGAAGCAGGGCGCTTCCCTCCCGGCATGCTGTAAAGTGCCCGGCGCATGCCGGCACACAGACGCTGCCTGCAGTTTTCTGCTCCGGTCCGGCAGCACTCTCCGTGCCAAGAGCTACAGCCTGGAAAATGGCACTTGTGCTAAAGTGCCCGCATTAATCAAATCTTCATTCACACCAGCAGTGAGAGAGAGGGAAAGGCAGAGAGCGCCTCATCAGCTCCCCGAGCCCAGCTTTCAGTCCAACCAGGCTTGGAAAAGTGCACTACAGTACTTTGCCAGCCAATAAGCTCCACGCAATGCAATGGAAGCCATTACAGCAGCAAAGGAAAGCAAAAGCCTCTGTATCATAGCTTTCAGAGACCTACGCATTCCCAGGAAGAAAAAGGAAATTACAACTTCCCAAACTAGATGTAGCAACAGACAAAAAGGACCTATGGCAGAAGGGGGCCATGGGATTCCCAGCCAAATCACCAAGCTGTGTTTTGACACAATTACTGACTGCAACTTTCCCTGGGACCACCGATCCAGCATGCTACAAAGACAAGTTTAGCAATAGCAATGGGGACATCATGTATTAGACACCCAAGGTCAAGAACCCATGACAGCAGTCACTAGATACGGGCCTACCCCTAACGCTATCCAAACTTAGGGCAACCTTGGCATCTTAGCCACAATCTGCAAGGAGCAGAACGGATGCTAACCACATCAGCACCAACCTTGTACTGGGAAAGCCCAAAACCAGGCCAGCTCCTTACACCCCACATCAGCAGCGCAAAGGGTGGACAGACATGTACAGACTGACCTCTCCTCCCACACTGGAAGAAGAGTATCCTCGATGGGTATTCTTCTAACCTGTTCTTGGACATTCATTACAAAGGTGAGTCTACTACTTCCCCAAATGGATTTATACTTGCACACACAACCTGAAGAGATTGAACAAATGGCAAACCTTGCTTGAACACTGTGTTTGTTACTAATACTCATCTGGTTTTTAGTCTTACATTCACTCCTTCAGTCTGCAAAGCAACAGTATATTTGCTGTCCTGTTTGGACTAAGCAGAGATTTTAGCCTGCCCAAGAGTTTAATTCCTGTACACTCCTACCTAGGAGACTATAAGGAAAAAGTCTCATCCAAGCTTATACAACTACCTGTGACACTAGAAAGAAATCAAATACAGATCACCCGAAACCCAAGTGACTGCACAGCCAGGTAAAGCAGGGAAAAAAACACTGAATACAAAGTGCAAAAAAGGGATGGTGGAGGAGGAATTCCCCTCCCTTCCATTTTAATAACCCAAGGTTGCAAGGACAAGAGCAGCTCTTCAAACTACACCAAGCTGGGCACAGCAGCATCATGACCTTCACCACTTTTCCGCTCACCGGAGAGGAAACGAACACACCATGCTCCAGTTTCTTCCGCTCATCTGCCTTTTTCTGTTCCTCACGGATCCTCTGGACAGCCAGACAAGACAGATCTAATGCTCAAAGGGAAAGTCAGCAGAGCACAACCCTGCCAAGATCTTGAGAAACCTGCCAGGCAGACTTTAGATCATACCTATCCCTTCCTGGCTGTGAAGGTACAGCAGGAACCAGTACCCCAGCCACCAGAAATGAACTGAATCTTAGCAAAACCCTGACACCTATACTTGTCAGACAGTCATATAGCTTCAGCATCCCTGCACAAGAAACGGGAAGATGTCCTGCAGGTATGTTGGGACCTCGTCTTCCCAATATCAACAGCTGGTTTCAATCCTTCTCCCCTCTATCCCACCTAGGGCACAGGGCAGCGGCACAGGGCACTGTCTCCTGCAGGGTTCAGTTACAAAGTAGCCTGGTACACAACCTACAGCAACAGTGGCAGGTGGCATTCAGCGACCCATCACCTCCAGAGCCATCACCTCCCAGATCCCCAGCAAGCAGGCCAAGACAGCCACAAGCTTCCCCTGAGCAAGTTGAACACGACACCTTCGCTCAGCACTCAGGAGTCTATCCAAAGCCACCTTTCAACCAGCCTTAATAAGTTAATGCAGAAATCTTCCCAAAGAGCCTGGCTATAGGAGACACTGGTCTCCACTGAATCAAGATCTGTTATGTTGTAATATAATAGATGTAAATTAAAACAGAAAATCTATCATGCCTCTAATGTAGCCTGATAGCTGAACGTGTGGATCCGTACAAGCAGAAGCACAGAGAGGAAGGGTGATATATGGCAAAGCTGGATGGAGGGTGAAAAGCGTGGCGAGACGAGCCGGAGAATGGTGCAGCCCGCTCTACGCTCCTCAGACCCAAGGGCAAGAGAGGAATAAATGTTGATTAGTGTTGATTTTGTCCGACGAACGCTTGTCGAGTGACAGTTGGACTAAGCTGCTCTGAAAGAGAAGCATTAATCTTGGTCTGGTTTAAGTAGAGTATATTAATTTGTGTCATTTTTACTAAGTCGCACCGAGAAAGGCTTCTTACTGCTTTGCATCTGACTGCTTTGGTGGTTTAGCCTACTTTATTTTTTTTTCCTTCCTTTTTCCCTCCTTCTCCCTTTTAAACAGATATGGCGGCAGCGGCAACATATTCAAATAGCTCAGCAGGAGAGCGGGGGACCAAACGCCTCACTCCTGGATTAAGAAAATAAACTCCCAGGGTGTTGGCATAGCAACAGCATTTCAGATGAACTGCTATATATTCCATGATTAATAAATTAACATTTTTTTCATATGGTTGTTCCTCCTTTTCTTTCCCCTCCTTCTGATGGCAGGAACAAGAGCGGGAAGAGGGTTGGCAGCAGACAGGGTAGGCCAGCACTGATGTCCCCATGAGCTGCGGATGGGGCTTTGCCCAAGCAGGGTGGCAGGGTCTCCCTCCCTCTCCATATGCCCAGCTGTAGCATGGAGCTTTGTGAAGCCTACAGAGGTGCAGGAACATGATGGGAAAGTGACACCCCACATGTATGGGCAAAGGAGAAGTGGACCTCACATGGATGGGGATGTGGCATAGACAAGGAGGCAGGTGCAGGGGTAGGGTGCACGCAGCCCCAGTGCAGGCAAACCTCCTCGCAGGCAGGGCTGGAGGTGCTGCCAGTGCTGGGATGAGGCCCATTTCAATTCCCCTTTCAAGGGCTGAATAGCCCTGGCAGGCCAAAGGGTGTGCATACTCTCACAATGGAGTGAAGCACTCCTACAGCAGCAGGCACCACCATGGAAAGGGTTTGCTTGTGCTGCCAGTTCTGGTTTGGTTATGTTCCATTCCTGCTCTTAGGGGGACCAAGGGCTTCACAAGCAAGCCTATGCCCCTTGCCAGCAGACTGGACTTTTTGCAGCCATGTTCTCCTCTCCACTGCCTGTCTTCTTTCCTTTTACTTACTCTTATGGAAAAGGGACTAGAGGGAGAAGCTAGCGAAAATACTAAGAATTAAGAGCAAAAGACTGCGAAGCTCCCCAGAGCAAACTGCATGCACAGAGTTAATTTTCCATGGCTGGAGCAGGTAACAAGAACTCCAGCATGTTTCACGAGCCTTTCTGAACAGAACTGGGGATCCCATTCTCTGACAAACAAGAACCAGGGCTTCCTTGAGGAGTACTGGTGAGTGACTGACCCAAATTCAAACACTTTCTTCCTCCTGCCAGTGCTGGAAAGTGACCTGTACTGCCTGCTTTCAGGCCCTTGCTGTGCCACATCCCTAAGAGCCTGAACAAAGGAGAGAGAAACCCTGTGAATTCAGGATTCATTATAGCCCCCCCCCCAAAATAAGAAGGTCCAGGGATATGAGCTAGAAGAGCTTTACCAAGATGGCAGGTTTTCACTGAGTGAAGGCTGGTGGCATAAGCCATGCCCTATATTCACTCATACCAGGCAGTCTGCATTCCATGGGATCACCACGACAAGAAGGCCCAGGCTTGGTCTACATGCTGCTCCCACTGAATTCAGAAGGGGCCAAGTTGTTGGTTTTTTGGTGGTTTTTTAAATTTTACTGCAATCCCTCTCACATCTGCAAATATGTGTCCTAAACATCCCACTGCCTGTGCTGCTTGCAGCCTCTTTGGCACCACTGCAATCCTCCCCCAGCTCCACCACCCAAAGCTGCTTTGTTTCAGACATAACCAAAGTTGAAACATCCTCTTATTACCAGTATCTGAGTTTGTCTAAGTTTCATTAAAGCATTAAATTATTTTGATGAGGCTTGAGTTACAACCAACACAAGCTGAATGTGCACACAGGCACACTGCAGGCACACACTCTGCACACCTCTGAGAATTAAGGTCCTGAAGAAGAATTAGTATTTTTAAAAGCATTTCAGCTGTTCAAGACACCAAGTCTGCTTTTCAAATCTGGCTAGGAATGAGGCTTCTCAGCTTCTCCCAAAAGTAACACTTGTGCAACCCAGGAACATTACCAAATGGGTTTAAGCACAAACCAAACCCATCAATTCCACACTTGCTGCCCCACACACAGCTGCAGGCATGCAGCATTAAAACAGGGCAAGTCCCAGCTGGTATCAATGGATAAAGCTCTTTCATCAACAGCAGGAATACCCTAGTTTAAGCCCACTGCTGATCCCTTCCAGTATCTTTTGAGGTCTTAACACCCCCCCCCCCCCCCCCTCCTTCNTTAAAACAGGGCAAGTCCCAGCTGGTATCAATGGATAAAGCTCTTTCATCAACAGCAGGAATACCCTAGTTTAAGCCCACTGCTGATCCCTTCCAGTATCTTTTGAGGTCTTAACACCCCCCCCCACCACCTCCTTCATAGCATTATACCTCCAAGCATGGGAAGCCTTGGCACAAGCTGTGCCATTGTGTCAGGTCCCTCTATGTTCTCTGTACCACAGTAGCATACAGCAAGGTCTCCACCCATGTCTCGAGGGCACCCTCTCACCCAGGAGACCTTCCTCTGCTGCTGGCAATACTAAAGAAATAGAAGCCTTTAAAATTGGAGCCATCAGGGAGAAGGAAGCAGAGCATGGCCCTGCAACACTTTCCTCCGTTCATTATTGCTGCTGCTGCGGATGGCAGGAGAGCAGCACCACGTCCTCCCCTTACTGCTATCTTACACTACTTAGAAGCACAAAGGACTACTTATAAAACCCTCACTGGTGTAATGCTGTTTCTCAATGACTATTCTTATGGATCCTGGAGGATAAGCCGTATCAAAGCATTTCTACAGCTGCATAGAGAGAGCTGGGGGTAACCTAAGCCTTTTATTTAAGCGACTGCCAGCCTCTTAGCTGAGCACTGGTAGTTTTTAGGGGGAAAACAGAAGCGAGCATGAGCCCATGGTGACATGGGATCACCAAACTTCAGAGATGTCTTTGGATATTGGCACATTCTTCATCTAATCCCATTTGAAAACATATCCTGATTTGCAACATGTTTATTAAACACACCAACAGTCAGTCTACAAGTAAGGACTGAGCTCCAGATACAAAATATGCAGAGCCTGGGATTTACCTACACACCTGAAGGTGGGAACATTCCTCATCCCTCTCAAACACCATTTGTGAGAGCCCACATGGAGTCACTGCAGCATCAACACTACCCAGCCCTTCACTAATGCCTTCCATCTAACCAAAGAGATTTTAGAATAAATCAATGCATCAAAGCACTGAGTCCAAGTGTCTGCCCCTTCACTCACAAGGAAAGAGCAAGACCCCAGCAGGTAAAGTGCACACACACATCACAGCTCATTTTCCCAGGGCTGAATTGAGGAAGCCATGGTCAGCATGGGAAGAGGCGCAGTCCCTGCTTTCCAAGGTGTATGGCCCAGCACAGAAAAAACAAGGCACTGCTTACCCATAAAGGACCATGACTTAGGTGCGTTTCCAGCAGCCTAAAATGGTACAGAAAAGATCCTATTGGCCCTGCCTTGATATCTGAATGCTGCTGATTGCAGAGGCTGTGTCCCTCCAGCAGGTGCCCACTTCTGGCACCATGTCACACAGTTCCTTTACATGATTAGTCTTTAAATTTTTCTGCTGGACCGCATGGCTCTCATCATCCTCATTAGGGACAGCATCAAGCATGAGATCTTCTCCTAAAAATCTAAGTGATCAACTAGCCAAGAATGGGACAGGGCAACCCACAAACTAAGGAAAAAAAAAACCAAACCTCCAAACAAAACAAAACAAAAAAGAAAAGAAAAAAAAAAGAAACAACAGAACAGCATCCTGGAATTTGTCCATGACGATCTGCACTACATTATTCTTCTTCCCCCAATTTCCCCAGTTTAAAATGAATCCTGCAAAGAATTGAGAGCTCGAACTAGAAGGGGAGATATGTAAAACAGTGCCAACCACACAGCAAGCTGCAAAATAACTCCAGCCCCTTACAGCTTTTGCCCCCTGCAGTATAATCCCCAGAAATGCTATTCAGACCCTGTTTCTGGCCTCACTTTTTAATTCATCCCTTGTTCATCCTGAATTTCACCACCCAGTTCCTACTCCAGGAACTGCTCCATGTGACCCACTCAGTAGTTCCTCACCATCTGACATCCACACCCCTCATCAGTTCATCCAGGGAGAAGCAAAGCAGCAATGCTTGCTCCCTGAACATGGCAAGAAAAAGCTCTGGGGGGTGGAGAGAGATCTTTAACCACCCCCAAAATCTAGAGGAAGGTCAAACTCAGATCAACAATCCCAAACAGAAGACCAATCAGATCATCAATCATTAATTCCATACTGCTCAAAAGTCCCAGTCCAGAGTTCAGCCCTGGACCACGGCCACCCACATGCCTGGCTTAAGGGTGCCTCTAACTTGCTGGGCTCACCATCAAGCTACCCACATCATACTTATGCAGCAGCATTAATGCACACTCATATCTGCTCTGCATAGCTTGCAGCCAAGGCCACAAGAGAGATGCCTGGAAAAGGTCTTCCACTGCTATTACTCTTGCATTTACAAAAGACCTCACAAAACTTCAGTGCTGTGCAAAGAAACAGTATAAATAGGTAAAATACAGTTGTCTAACAAGCTCCTAGCCAGCATCCTGGGATTAGCTCACTCATTTCTTAAGTTTCTCCTGAATCAGGTGTCCCCTATCACTTCCTAGCATCTAACATCCCCTTGGAGAGCAGCTGCTGGTATGTCTCCTGGTCTGCCATGGAAATCAGTCAGGCTCCACCACGAAAGGAAAATTTCGCTCCCTAGCTCCAATTCCATACATCTAGAGTTCCTGAAACTCCCTTTATTTCACCAGTACCGTTGCATTAATAAGATGTCCGGAGACACATGCTATAGCCAGTTAGGAAAAGGAAGTACGATCTCTCCTGCTTCATCAAGTGTGGCCTCTGCAGCCCAGAGAGCCCACTGCTATGCTTTTTGCCAAACCACACTGCAAATAACACATAATGTACTCTCTGCTGTGCTCCTTAGGTCTTTTGCAACATTACTGATTTCCAAGAGCTTTCTTCCCACCAAATCTTTCCAGTTTGGACTGTGAGGGTAGTCTTTTGCAAATCCTTCCTCACACATTCATGAAGTGTGCCACTAAAAAGCTGCTTGCTGGGCGCTACCCCAAAGGCAACTGCATTCCAATGGTCAGGAAGCTAATAATGTACATTACCATACTGGTAGGCAGGGAGAGATGTGCACTGATGTTTGTATCTTCCACACATGACCAATGCACAACAAGGACAGTTTTTTTCAGAGGGTAACTGGGAGACAGAAGGAAGCACGTGAGACCACGGGAGCGAGCGGCAGCGCGCCGCCAGCACCCTGGCTCCCGATCGATAGGCCATCTGTAATAGAAGATCAATCGCTTCCATTTTGCGAGGTGTTAAGTGTGACGGGGATTGAATTAAAGCCGAGACCATAAGAGCAGCTATAACTTATGCCTTTCTCCTTCCCCTCTTTCTTTTCTTCTAAGAAACAAACCCATAAAACAGTACTTTTTTTCTTTCCTCTTCCCTGCCCCCTCCCTTTTCTCTCTAAGATTTTCAATTAGGTGAGTGGAAGGACGAATGGTGCAAATACATTTTGCTGGAATTCTAAGTGCTTTTGAAACCCCCTGTCAAAGCATTTAGTAATGCAAGATTTAAGATGCCCAATTAATTCTTCCCCAACAAGGAGCCAAAAGTAGATGCAGGAGGAGGTTAAAAGCTAAGTGTTTAATTAATATTAAATTTATATGATTCTTTATCACCAAAAGCATTGTAAAATTGAAAAAGCAGTTAATTTTATGGTCACTGTGTATTCCTCTGCTTTGATCTTTGATCCGTGGAATAAAATTGCAGAGTGTAAAGATTCTCCTGCTTTATTACACCTGTCTCATGGCAGAGATGCTGGGTGAGGTGAGCTCATTAAACCCCAACACAAACTAGGTAGGGTGGTAACCAGGCACAAAACCCACACGCTGCCCAGCACTTGGGGGTGCACAGTTTGCAATCACCCCCAAAGGGGAACTTTGTGCCATTTGGCCAAGGACTGCATGAAACTCTTCATAAGCCACCGCTGAGTTGCTGCCGATTCCTGGCCTCCCCCGTGCCTATCTGCCAGCAAGACAAAGAGCTATTATGCAGAATGGATTGCACTGGAAAGAAAAAAAAAAAGGGAGAAAAATTTCTGCAGGGTTTTTTTTTTAATGTGTTTTTTTATATTTTTAAATACCACTGGGAGCCTCATTATAATTTACTTATTAGCAGAGGGGAAAAAAACCAAATAAGTAGAAGAAATTTAACATCTTAAAAAAAAATATTTAAAGGGAGGAGAAAAATCAACAGGATGAAAGTTCTCCAGGCTTCAAAGCAGTTGCAAATTTCCAATTCAAACATTTCAGGCAGCCTCACTGGCAGCAAGCTGCCTTGGGGTCAGCTCCCCATTACAGATCCATCACTGCTCCCTGCCAGACTGGTAGGGTCCCTGAACCACCAATGCTCACACTGCCCAGATGGACACCTGGAACAGGAGCACATGTCCACACTGAGCAAGACCATCTGACCCCACTCCTCTTGCCCAGCCCTCCACTGAAAAACCCTTTGGAAGATCACATACATCTTCCCCTGTCCCTTCAATTCAGTGCCTCCTTCCCAGAGAGGTATGGTGCATATATTCATATAATAAGAAAATGAGAGTTTATATGAGAATTTAATCTTATTAAAGTCTTGATTTTAGGGCAGATACATAAGTCATACCTTATGTATGAGGCACACAGTAATGAATGGTGCAGCTCTCAGGACACAGATGAGAAAACTGGAAAGTCATTAAGGATGGGCAAAAATTAGGCTTGATATCAAGAAATAGGATTAATAATTGGCACTGCTTCATAAGCAATGGGAATTAATACTGTTAACCCTTTGCCCCCGCTCTTCAAATTATTTTCAGTTGCTGGCAGAGGACAGTCACCTTATCCTCACAAAAGGTTCCAGCACACGAGCAACACAAGTTGCCTCAGGTCATGCAGCAGTGATGGAGCAGATCCTGGTAGAGAAACCAGGTTTCTCCTCTCCCATGGGATGCCAGAAGAAGGTTTCTCTTTTACTAAGCCAAAGAGATGTCAGACACACATAGAAACAATCTATAACCTAAGGGAGTCTGAAATGGGATTCATAAGAACCTTGCTGCTGTTAAGCAGGTCATCTCTGTTCACATCCATGACAGGGGAAGTATGAGACAGAAGTGTTTTTAATATCGCCACTGGAAGGGACATTGAGTCCAGTCATCAGAGATGCTGGCCACCGATTCACACCCTCCAGCTGGCACTTCTCCAAACCCATATTCAGCTTGTATTTTTAAGGGTCAAATTACCCTTGGTCCAGCCAAGACAAGAGGTCAGATTTCCAAACACTCAGGCATGGGCTGGAACCAGACAACCAGCTTTTAAAGCCTTGCCCAAAGCACATCAACCACAAAAAAAACCTGGGAAGTATCAGCAGTTGTCCATGGGGAGGTATCTACAGCCAGACTGCTCTCTCCCTTGTTCTGGGAAGAGAAACAGGTAACAAGAGCTCACATCCTGCTAACATCCAACTCTAAGGTGGTGCTTTCAGGGTCTGCTTGATAGAAGTCCTACATGACTTCTGGTCCTCTCCCATGAACCAGAAGTCATGTATGCTCAACCACAGCTGTGTATCTGTCTTGGGAAGAGCTGCCATTAAGCGAGATGTTCAGAAAACACAGCACACGAAGAGACCTGGTGCTGCTCTGACAACTCCTCTGCCTCCTCCAAAGTAGAAGAGAACAGCAGGTCCACTACAGCTATGGCCATACACAGTGCTTCCTCCCCACACAGCCAAACTGATTGTATTTTATACGTGTGCATGCAGATATCGACAGATGGGGAGAGAAAATTACTGTGCCCATAAATTGAAGCTTTGGTCACATCAGCTCAAGAAGCAGAAAAGAAAATTTAGAGCCAAAACCCAGCTTGTGTCAGTCAAGCTGATGAGTGCAGGCGCCAAAAAACACACCCCTTAGCACAGGGAGGTGAGATGCAAGCACATGCACGCACAGACCCCGCTTCTCTTCATCTATTCTCAGCAACTGTTTGTCTGAGGCCACATGCAACTGGATTTGTCAAGCCCCCTTTTAACAACTTCTTGTCACAGTCCATTACCAAATTGCATATAGTTATATATTCCACTAATTAGGCTTCTAAAATATCATTAACATGTCTCTTGATCATTAGCATAACGTATGAGGCGTCCTCGTTAGGCACGACTCGAGTTTGTTAATGCGGTAATGAAAGGCACGGGGCTGGTACTGCAGGAGCCGTGCAGAGATAGGAGCTGGGAACATCAAAAGCATCAGTGCCAGGATTAAAAAAGAAAAAACAAAAAACAACAAGATCAGCTAGAGGTAGGGGCAGAAGCCAATAGCTGGGAAACCGGGGGGATGTGGAAGGTGGAACAAGCATCTCCAGGCAGGCAAATACTGCACATACACCGCGTCATCTTCCCCAGACTAAAATAACATTCCATGATCTGGGTACAGTGCAGGTCAGGGATGAGTCAGGATCACAGACCTGAAAACACACCATTATCAGGGTCTGAATAAAATGGTAGTGATAACCACAGTCTATGTGAGACTTCAGCCCCAAGTCCTGTAGCACAGATAAGTGCCCCCATTTGAACTCTTCCTGTCTGGTTGACCCTGCGACACCTCTCACACATACTTGGGCCAGCCCTTCTACACACAAGGACATCCTGAACCCAAAACCCACATGTTCCTCCCTCCACTGAAACCACCATTGAGCACTCCCTCTCCCCAGCCTCAAGATAAAACTGGTCCAATGCAATGCTAGGCACCACCCTCACCCAGACAGCTCAGACTATGCAACATTGAGCAACCATCCCAGCTAAACCCACAATGAAAAACCACCACCCACCAGGCATTACACAGCAGGAGATCAAGGGCGTTAGAGACAGCAGCTGGGATGGTGCAATGACATGGTCAGGATCATACGAGAAAGATCTGAAAGGTCTCTGGTACCTAAATGTGACCTCCAGACACCAGTATTTACATACGTGCTTCAATGCATCCAGGGCTACAGGACAAAGGATGTGAATCAATAGCCAAAGGTTTGACCAGGCCAGATGCTTCCACATCCAAGCCAGCTCATGTATCAGTGGTTACCACCACTGCTATAAATAATCAGGAACATCTTTTATTTTTTTTCCTTTGAGCAAATAACTCAATAAGTCACCGCATGAAAGATATTGTAAATAGCTCCAGCAGAGTGCGAGTCAGGGCTGCCTCCAATTAGCTTTCACTTGCGCCAAGTTTGCAGAGTTTGTTCCCAACACGCTGCTTGCTGTCTGAGGAGAGGTGGAGAGTGAACCCAACTGCAAGCCGGGCCACCGCTCCTCCAAGTTAGAAATGATCTTTTCATTAAAGCTGTGAGGGTGTCACAGCAAGTGAAAACAGC
Source organism: Agapornis roseicollis (assembly GCA_002631895.1). NCBI lineage: Eukaryota > Metazoa > Chordata > Aves > Psittaciformes > Psittacidae > Agapornis > Agapornis roseicollis. Next base: position 193,101 of record NDXB01017189.1, read on the forward strand.
CCACATATACATTAATCTTTGTCCAGATGTTAATGCAAAGGCTGGGGGGGGGGGGGGGGGGTGGGTGGGGCGG
>NDXB01017189.1:196795-208967 GCA_002631895.1 Agapornis roseicollis
AGAAAAAAAAAAAAAAAAAACAGAAACCCAGGGTGCCAGAAGACTGAAAGCCCACCCATAGGATCACTAAAGCCTGACATTAAGCCTGGATGAGTCAATAGCATCCCCCAGGTGAAGATCCGTTCTGGCTTTCTTCCCAAGGGCATCCAACTGCCTTGCAGGAGGGGACACAGAACAGATACACAGACACCTACACCCAGCTCCTGGAATAAGAACTAGTGAAAGGACAGGACTCAAACACCAAGGAGGGGAGCCAGCAGGGCCTGTGCCATGGCCACCTGAGAGAAACTATGCGCCCTGACAGAGCGGACAGAGAGCACCTGGCCATCCCATGGTGACGGGCATGAGCTGACAAGGAGAGGGAAGGAAATCAGTGCCCACAGGATCTGATAACCAGCATCAGCAACACGCTGCGTTAGGGTTTACAAGGCTCAGAGTTCAGCGGGGCCAGGCACAGGCTGCAGGGCTCTCCTGTGGCTGCTCAGGGAGCAATGTGTCAGGCAGATGGGAGGCAGGCTGTGCCACTCACATCCGTAGCCAGGGAACAGGCCCTAACCTGCTTTATTTACTGGGAAAAATGAGCTGCACAAGCCTGAGGCCCCACAGGCTTCCAGGCTGAGCATGCAAGTGGGAATATAGGGGGGTGCAAATAGAATGAGCCCATGACCATGCACAGTGCAGGAAAGGGTTGTGGGGTTTTTCTGCCTCCCTGCTGGGATCATGCTTTCCTTTGTCACAGGTTGGGGGAACAGGGGCAGGCACCCCAGCAAAGCATGTCTTGCTTAAACCATGCTCACTGGCAGAATCCCAGCTCACTGGGTGCAAACCACGGTAAAAGGGAAAGTAGCTGCTGTTGCCCACAGGCAGCACAGCACCAGGCCACACGCAGGTCAAGGGGAGAACACCCAGCTTGCCCCAGGCCCTCGGCTCTCAAATGTATTTTCTCATTAACGTGTAATACGGTTTTATTGTCTCAAACAATGTCTGTTTTCGATCAGTTCCTTTATCCCAGACACTGCCACGCAGAGAGACTGAGGAGGCCAGATGGTTCATGTTGCAGGAGCCTTCCCGCTCTTCCCCGCCTGCCCCCTAATTCCTTACAAATTCCTGGAATGCCTGCGCCCCCAAAAGCCAGCCTGAGGCAGGGGCAGGCATCAGCCTCTGGAGCAGGGGCTGGGGGCCCTCCCCTCCTCACCAATATCAGCTCTTACAGGGCAGATCCCTGGCACCAAGCAGTGGCTCCCATCTGTTGTCTCCTTCACAGGGCTGCCAGCAAGTTGTTTGCACCCAAAATCAGAGATCCTCCTTCACCAGTGTTGGATGGAGGGATGCCCAAGCACCCAAAACACCCCATCCCAGTTCCAAAGACACATCCAGCACCGAGGCTGCAGCAGGCAGGGAGGACATCTGCCCATAATCCCCACCACGTGCCCAAGGCCACCAGGCTCCCCGCAGTGCTCACAGCTCCAGCTTTCACCCACGCCTCCCGGTGTTAATCCCCACACCAGCAGCTGGATGCAGAGATTCATTGAGCCTTTCCCAAAATCCAGCGACCCATCCAAGTCTCGGCTGAATCAAAGGGAAGGCTCCTGCTGGCTTCAAGCAGCCTGCCTTCCCTCTGTGCTGGCTATCCAGACAGGCAGCTAGGCTGGCAGCTCCAGACCATCCTGAAACACCTCCTGAGGATCCAGCAAGGCTCATGCTCCTCCTGCCATCCTCCCAGCACCCTTGCAAACACCTTCTTCAGAGAAGGGAAAGCACCAGCCCCGGGAAGAAGCCCTGCTGAGCACAGTGCAGCAGCAAGGGGGAAAAATAAGAGATGCCAAAACTGATTGTTCAGCCTGGAAGAAGGCCAGGAGACCAGTGTTCACACCCTTAAAACTCAGGAAAAGCACCACAAGAGCACAGATAATCCCATCTGGGAAAAACCTGGATCTGGTGGAAAAGATGGCACTTTCTCCAAGGCACTGAAGCACTGCACAGCATGGCTGGGCTGTGAGTCATCCCAAACCAGGCATCAGACGCAGGGTCCTATGGTCTCTCTGATCCTGCAGACCTTGTCCTGTCTCCTGGGAGCTCCATATGATCCATCTTTTCCACCCATTCATGCCTCACGGCAGCCACTGCCCATTGAAAGTCTCCACCATTTCTCAGTGGGCTAGAGGGGGCACACAGCACACAGCATCACGGGGCTGACCACCACTCGCCAGGGTTTGGATGCCAAAGTTTTCCTCAAGCTTCTCAGAGATCTACCAAGCAGATGACTGTGTGCTCCCAATCCAACTGAATTTTCAAGAGGATGACACAAGACAGCCCCACTGCCAAGTTTCCACAGCTCTTCCAAGAGAGAAGGAGAGTACCAGAGCCTAAGCCTTGAAAGACATCTCCAGAATCTCACACACACAACCAGGAGGACGCCTTCTTTTTTTCTCCATCCTTTTTTTTCTTCTTTCCCTGAGCCACTCAGCTCATTTTAGCAAGCCCTATGCCAAACCTGCCTCCACCCAGCAAAATGCCAGGGCACCCAGTTAAAGTCCTGCCAAGTTCTGAGGGATAAGGAAAAAAAGAAGGGGGTTTGAGGTTTATAGCACATAGATTTATACCTGTAGGATCATGCTGTCTCCTCCAACACCCTTCCTACACCTTGCCCAGGAGCACTGTGATGGAAGAAGCTGTTCTTGCCATGTCATGGCATCCGAAGCTGAAAGCATCCAAGATGTCACGTTTCCACCCAAGAAGCCCACAGGCATAAGAAAAGCTGCTAGCGGCCAGAACTGAAGGATTAAAGAATCCTCAGACCCCAGGCCTTTCTTTCAGTAGCGGATGTACCCTTGGTGCAACAGAACAAGAGGGCTGGAAAGAAGTGATGGTGAGGGATATGCAAGCATTTTGGTGATTTTGCGCTCCATAGTGGAGAAAATATCACCTGCCACCTTTTGGCATTCCCAATGCTCAACTTCAGCTCCAACTAGCTAGAAAAAAAACACATCAGGAAAGAGCGAGCTGAAACCTGATCCCTTGAAAGGCCGGACTCCATGTCTGGCTTTTCTTACCGGCTTGGCCGACCTGTACGTGCCAGCCTGGGAAGGCGTAATGGTTCCACCGACAGAACTTCATTAACTTTTTATACACTCGGCCGCTAATTTATAATCATTAGCAGACAAACAGCCAACAATTACACAAGCAGCACGTTAAGAAGAGAGGGAGAGAGCTGGAAGGAGTAATGGTGGAAAAGTGTTCCTGGTCAGAAAGCAGCAGGAATGGCATGATCCTCATCCCAGGGCTGGCCTGAGACAGCAGGGACCTCTTCCAAGATTTACTGGCACACTGTTTCATGAGCTGTAATTGCACAGGAGAGAAGCAAAAGGTGCAGGTGAGCACAGGGAGGGGAGAAATGACACAAGCCCTCTCACCTTCCACACTAAAGAATAGAAAAAAAGATGGGAACAGGAGGAGCACACATATTCCACGTTTCCAGCTCCTGGAGCAGGCAAGCCCCCTGTTTGCAGAAGAATGGGAAACTGCATACACAAGCAAGCCAAATTCCACCCTGGTTTAATGAAACCTTCAGACACAGGTCACATAACCCCAGTGCCCTTCAAGCATCTGATCTCTTCCTGCTAGAGGCAGCTCTGTGCAGGAGGTGGCAACGCACAGCCCTTGCACCCTGGGTGAGCAATGCCTGCAGATACCCAAATCCTGAGAATGCATCTACCTTGAGAATGGAAATGGGAAAGTGGGGAAAGGTTTCAAACACTTCTGTGATCACTAGTCTTGATCCCCAGAAGAAAACTCATAGCTAGCTCCAGTATCTCTCTTGCCCAATATTCCACCCAGTTCCTGCCAGCAGAGGTGCATGATTTGTGTCACCCATCCAGACCCTTGCCGCACAACACAAGGCCACAAGCAGAGGACAACAGGCATGCTCCCTTCTCTGCAACAACCCAAGCTGCAAGATCTGCAGATACAGACATTGCTACCATGCAGGCAGGCCAGCAAGGAAGCAGAGTGACCTGACCAGGATCACTCAACAATACATGATGCCCAGAAACCAAACCTACAGCTTTTTTTTTTTTTTGGCTCCCATGCAAGGGCTGAGCCTGCTCTCCTGTCCCACACCAGGCAGGCCAGCCAGTCCTTTTTTGAGACATTAGCTTCCTGCTAAACAGGTCTAATGAACATCACACACACCTTGCAAAGTATCAGCTCAGCCACCTCTGAGCAGCCAGCGCAGCTCAGCAAAGCACCCGCTGCCTCTGATCAGGAGAGGAAAACTCCTTTCCAAAACTCCATGCAGCAGGGGGAAAAGAGCAGTACTCACTGAGAAAGGCAAATGAAACGGGTGGCTGGCCATAACCCACCCAGTTCCCCTCCAAAGCAGGAGAGGGAGCATGGAGCAAGCAATGTAGCTGGCGCTCAGAACCCGCCGTGCCTTGCAAGCCGCGGCTTGCCAAGCATGCGGAGGGCAGGTAGGCAGAGCCCCGCGCTCCAAGCGCACGATCCCGGGCACGCTCGACGCTGGAAAAAGCCGCCGCAGCCCACCAGCTCCACCCGCTCCCCCTCCTGCTCCCGCAGCAGAGGCGTGCAGAAAGGCTCACAAGCTGCTTTTGCTCACAGCAGGGCCTTTCCCCGTCCACACTTGCAAGAAGAAAAGTGCAGGTCTAACACATGCTGACTATCACCATGTCAAGAGATCAAACTGTTCAGTCCAGAAGGATAAATGCCTGAGATTACTGGGGACTAAACCCAAATTTCTCATGTGACAAGCTCCCTTCCCTCTGCAGCAGCTTAATAGCCATCCAGCAATTCAGGGCATCAAAGAATAAATCTGATTTCAATGCAAACTCAGACCATTCATCCTGCCTGGGATAGCCCCACAGCTCCACCCACCTGGACATAGCTGCAAAATCCTGTTGCCTACCTACACCGGGGCAAGCTTTTAAGAAAGCCTCTACCTGATCTACTAGAAATACAAAGTATGTTGCTTAGGTTATTTTTCTGTGGCTGTTCCATACCCGCAGTGCCATGATACCTGTTTATGCTTTTTTATGCTTCCTAAAAGTAAAGCAAGAGAGTCTCTGTTACTGAAACATGTTGGGAAACTGAGCTGCACAAATGCGTACAGCATTTCCATCAACCCAAACGCATATTACAATTATTTCTTCTTCTTGAGATTTTTTACTTTGGGAGAGGTGCGAGAGTGGGGAAGGTGTAGTTGGGGGAAGACCTCATCTAGCCCTAAGGATGCCCTCACAGCATGAGAGGTGAGCACATGACTGCCAGCACCCCTGGTGCTGAACCCTCACCAACCCAAGCAAGGAGGCCACAATCTTTTAAAGTAAGGACAAAGTGAGCTGGGCAAAGGGAGCCTGGCAGCATCCATTGCATCGCAGAAGCATCAGCAGCATGGCCTCATGCCTGGGGTGCTCTCTTAGAAGGACCTTCACACAGAGACGGGGCTGCTCCCCTCCCTGTGAGTTTGGGAACACTCCTCTTTGGCTTTCAGCACTCCACTATCCAAAGACTCCAGCAAACAAGGCAAGACCAGCAGTGGCACGACTTGATGCCTCCTCGTGAAAGGGCCAGCCCCATCCACCTCCAGCTTCCCAGTGAGCCACAGGAAAAGGAAAGAGGCGGGGTGTGTGTGTGTGTGCGTGTGTGAAGGGGGGCCTGACAGCACCTCCTTGTCACAGCCAGCCCCATATAAACCTCATCCAAAGCCTTCCTCTGGGAGGGGGAAACTGCACAACCAACACTCCTGTGTGCAACCCCCTCCCCACCACCCCCTAAGCTTGCTCTCAGACCCGTCTTCCTGAACAATCTCACTGCAGGCTGCTTTTGTAAGCCTCCAGCCCCAAAAAGAAAAATGATGGGTTTGAACTCTTAACCCCACCCCAGAAAAGGGCTGGAATTAAAAGGGGTTTATGACTAAGTATGCAGATGGGAATACTGTAATAACAACAGGCAAAATGTTTGCCCAGCAGTTCTAGGCTGGTTTCGAATGGAGGGAGGGAGAGTGGGGACAGGGCGGCTTCTGGCTGGAGGATGACGGCATGGAGAAAGAATTTGGCTGCTGGGAGGGAAGGAAGGTTGCTGATAAATGCTGGGGCAGAGGCGGGGAGGGGGGCCAGGACCCGAATGCTGCATCAGTGGCACTACAGGGAGGCTGGCTGCGGCGCTGCAGGTTTCTGGCTGTCTGACAAAGGCACCACCATGGAAGAGGCAAGCAGGGGCAGAGAGAGATGGTAGGAAAGCTCAGCTCCGGCTTAGCACTGAACACACGTCTTACGGGACATTGTCACACTCAGCGTGGCTGGAATGCCCAACAGGGAATGGATAAAGGCAGATGGCAATGTTCCCCTACACCCCAAATCCTTTCTGATAGGGGAGGCCCATGCACACAGACTGTTGCCAAGGGGGGAGCCCACAACCACACACAAGTGGCTAATTTTTACCAGCCCTGGGACTCTAACTGTGCTGAAAAGATGGCAAAGCATCAGTGTCTGAGTCACCTAGGAGGGCATTTTCAGGACACCACTTTTCTCTTTTACCAACAATTTGCACTGAGGCCCTGCAAGTGTTAGGCTTAGGCTAGGGGAGACTCAAACCACAGCCACCATCCCAGAAAAGTGTACCCCACCTTTGGCTTAATCCTTCTACAAGATGGGAGAGTGCTCCTCTCCAGCCCCCAGTCCTGCATAAGCCTACTCCAATGTCTTGGACACACAAGGGCATCCAGGATTCCTCTCTCTGCAAACGACCAGCTAGGTGAGGCACCCTGACAGCTCCCTGTCTGAAACAACAAGGAGCCATCCAGACACCACTCAAGAGCTCAAAACACCTCCCTGCCACTCTAAACGAGGTTGCTTGCTCCACAGCTCACTGGAAATGAGAGTCCTGATCCTACAAAACCAGCACGTGCCTGTTCTCTTCAGCTCTTAAAGAGCTACCCACAAACTTCATTCAAGATGCAAGCCACTTGTGCAACATCACATACAGCCTGGCAGCCACAGGCCAAAAAAGCCACCAAACACACAAATCTTGCAAATCACCAGGACCCAAGGGAGAGAAATGCAGGTGTGGCACATGGAAGCAAGCCACAAAACTAGACCTTCCTAAGCACCTGAGAGGAGCTACAATACTTAACTATAACTGAGCAATGCTCCTGCCACAAGCATGGGACCTTCCCCCCATGCTCACTGGGCAGAGCCCTGCCTGACGCAACAGCAGCCCTTTGCCAAACCAAGCACCTTGCAGGGATATGAGGTTCCAATGGGAACACACCCCAGCAGCTTCCATGCAGGAGAGTGGAAGAAAAACCAGGTGCAAAAAAATTCATGGCACAACTGGCAAGCCAGGAACACCAGCAAACCTCCCCAACTTGCAAGGCAGGGGTTTTCCAAGCATGTCTCACACCCACCTTTGCTCAACACAGACCTCAGACTGCAGCATCATCACACAGAGTTTTGACTCAACTCTGGTAACCTCCTGCTGACCCACTCCATTACCAGAGATAGGGAGTGCTGGAAGGAGCCTGTGACTAGTAAAATGTTCTCCCAGTCTGACCTGTTGCATTTATGAACAGAAACACAGCAGCACTACAGCAACCAGGAGAGAGGAAAGTAAACCCCCATACTACCTCCTATGGTACCCAAGTGCTACTGCTACCTGCAACACAGCACAGGGGAAAAAGCAAAGCCACAAAGCTTGTTCTTCACAAGCAAGGAGAGCTTTATTTTGCCTTCTCTGTAAAGAAATTTATAGAACACATACAGGGTCAGGAAAGATAGTCTCTAGCAAAAGGAGCATGAATTGCAAAGGGTGACAGGGAAGACCCAGAGCCCAGTCCCAACACCACACGCTGCAGCAGCCTGCAGCAGACACAAGCTGCACAAATGCACAGCTCCCTTCACGGCCACTGCTCCACGATGGCACAGCAGTGAGAGCCAGCATGCCAGGAAGCACTCAAAATCAGGTAATGGAGGGTGTAGGAGACTTGCAAGATGATTCCTGTGAGTCAGACAAGCTGGCCAGGGCCCAGATCAGCAACCTCTGCAAAATCAGCAAACAAAAGAGGGCAAAACCTGGACCTCCCCAGCCCCTGCTGTTTCTGAGATGACCCCTGCAAGCAGCAGGCTTGATGACAGTGGTCAGAGCCATATGGAATGCTACAGCCAAGGCTAAGGGCAGAGACTCAATCTCTGACCACCCCAGCTCCCTGCTCAGTTCTGAGACTGCTGAGAAATTTGGTTTTTCCTCTGCCAACAGAGAAGCCAACATTATTCTTACTCATTTAAGCTGTGAGCAGTCTCTCTCAACATGTAAACTGAACCCAGGAGATCATCCTCTCACCCACAGCTTCTAGGGCTCTTCTGAGCCTTTGAAAGTCCTTTTCTGACAGCAGTGTTTCCCCTCCCTGCCCAATCACATACCTGTGCCTCAACAGCCAGAAGATTCACATCTCCCTGCCAACAGGGTGGCCCTGAGCAGCTTAAGCCCTGCCTTGCACCACATCCCTGGAGCTTGTTCCAGAGGCTTTAACAAATACCATGTTCTGCAAGGCTGCACCCACTTGCCTGCACCAGAAGGATACCCTTAGGAGATCAAGGGGAAGGTCCTTGCTTCCCAGAGACAGACATAAGGCATTCAGTCACAAGATGATCCTGGATGGACAAAAAGCCCCAGCCCAGCACATCTCTGCAGGATTGCAGCAGCCCCAAGCAAAGGGCTACCATACATTCTGTAGAGACCTCCTCTTTCTGGAGGCTTGAGATCCTTACACTCCAACCTCTACCAAGCTTCATGCTACAGCACCAATGAAAGCCCCCAGAGAGGCTCTGGCATAAGGTGCTGCCATCTTGTCTTCAACTGGGACTTCCAGACCTTCCAGTTGTCATTATTTTTCATTTAAAAAAGGAAAGAAGGTGGGGAGGACATCTGGAAGAAGGATAAATACCCATCAGAAATCTTCCCAATTCTGAGTCAGAAATGTGCTAACAAACAAGCTAAATTGTTCTTTCCCCTTGAACTTTCCCTTCCTGATAGGCAGAACCAAGTCTCCTGAGTGCCCTAACTGCCAGCTCAGGAAATGGTCCCTTCGCAGTTTTTGGTAATAGGGAGAAGCCCAACCTAGGCAGCTGCCCAGCTAAACCACCCTGTGCCTCCTGCTTGCCAGCACAGGGAGGCCTCTGACATTAAACCCCACTCCCCTGTACCCTCAGTGGAGTACTACCTAGCCACTGCCCAGAGGTGAGCCCTGAAGCCAGGTGAGATGAAAGACCAAGACCAGACCAAGCCACCTTCATTGGAGAGATGGAAGACCAAGCCAGGGCAATGCAGCCTTTACAAATGGATGGGGACCAAGACCATGCACCCACTCTTCCCCCTGTTCAAGCAGAGAGGTGATGCAGGCAGATATATAAGGGCCCATAGTCCCTTCCTTCCCCTGCTCCTGACAGGAGGCACACCCAGTGCTAACACTCCATGGCGTCCTTCTTCCCTATGTCTATTGAAGCTAAAAATTTATCCGGTTTCTGCCAAAAGGGAAAAAAAAAAGAAAAGAAAAAAAGAAATCCCCTCTGCCCTTCAAAGTAAAAGCAGCTTTGCTCTTTACCAGGGGAGAGGAAGAGGAGTTTAAACACAAGTCCCCCATCTATCCAGCACTGCTGCACTCCTCCTCCTCCTCCAAGGACTTTCACACAGCCCTGTCCCGTCAGCCTGTCTGTGGCATTTGATTCCTGTCTGTCACTAAGTGATGAGGACAAAGGGTGAGGAGTCAGGAAAAGGTCTGAGCTACTTTGTTCATCGTCTGGATACGAACTTTGGATGAACTCCATGGGGAAAGAGAAAAGCCGCATGGAGCGGGACGCACCGTGCATAGCACTCACTCTCCTCCACGAAAGGAAAAAAAAAGAAGGAGGCTTGAACAAGGGGAAGGGGTGGGAGGGAAAGGGAGAGGAGAGCATTCCCCATCCCCATGGCGGCAGGCAGTCCTGAGAGCTCCCTGCTCAGAGGAGACAGAAGGATATTCAAACTGCCTTCCCAGGAGGCATGTTCAATAAAGCAGGATGCCAACGCAGCCTTTTCTCAAACAAATCTGTTAGCGGCGGGCCAGGGGCCAGCCACAAGGGCTTGCTTTTTAAAGCAACCAAATGGGAATTTCCTAATAAAATAAAATTTTTAAAAAGCCCCACTGTGGCACAGTGAAAGGGAAGCTTGCTGGCAGCAACAAGAAGTATGCACAGACCTCTCTGGAAGCATGGGAAGATGAAATACAGTGAGAATGGGGAGCTTTGCTCTGCATCCAGGGCCAGGGTGCCAAAGCACCCACCTGCACAAGCTGTGGGAGATGACAGCCCACAGCACAGTTACATACCGTGGTGAAGGTTTACAAGAGCGATTTCTGCCGTACTGAACAAGCAAGGATGCTCACCCTGTGCTGCAACAGAGGCAATTCCCCTTGTATCAGCCTCAGAGATGCAAAAGAGCCACCACAGGGCACCATCGGCTCTTCTGCTTCACCCTGCTTTTTAGAGCAAAACCAAGCCAGTTTGCAACCAGAAAGCCCTGTGGTACTCTTGCAAACATCCATTAAATCAGCCCCTCCTGGGCAGCACACCCACACAAACTTTCTCCCCAGTGGCTCTTGTGAAGCAGCTAAGATGCTGGCATCAGACATAGCCTCCATCAAAGATTATTGGCAAAGCCTAGGCACAAGATGTGCCAAGCCACACAGGAAAATGGCTGCAATTGTATGTCAATTGTGTGTGCAATTCTGCAGCATTCACAAGCAGCACCCTGCTTGTGAAAGGTGCCGTGGACAAACCACTCCACCACTGGTGCACACTGCACCTGAACACAGGAGGGGAACCACAGGCTGGCTGGGAACACAGCTCTGGCACCTTGAAAGTCTCTGCTTGAGGCACGAGCAATTGTAGATCTAAGGGTCATACTGGAGGCTGTTCACCACCAGCCTTCCCAACACATCCCAGTTGAGTGAGTGAACTTAATCTCCAGGATGGAGAATAAAACAAATTAAGAGGGTTACAAAACCAAAGAGCAATCCACTAGAACATGCCAGAAGTTAACTTGGATCCCTTGTCTTTCTACTTGCCATCAGCAAATAGAAAACAACTCTGTATGAGAAAGCTCTACCTGAAGCACAACCACAACAGCCCTGTATGCTGCAGCAGCCCAGCTGCACAAAGCACAGTTGAGACATCCCTGACTGGGCATGCAGCAGCACGCAGGGCACACGTTCACCTTCAAGGTGAGAGAACTTCATCCCTTTGTGAGCTGCCCAGCACAGGAAACTGACAGCTGCAGAGGTGGTCATGGGAATCATTAATCCAACTTTAGCCTGGCCTTTCTGTTTGGGAAGAGAATTACCACCAGGACTCCTGAAATGGAAGGGATCAAAGGGGTTGTCTTCACTGACCCACAGCCGCACACAGACTCAGCCTGCCCAAGAACTACCTGCTGTGCTCCAAGATGATGAACAGGGAAAAAAAGATGGAAGGAGAAGGAGATGCATTTCTGCAGGGAAACAACCTATTCGTGGAGGCCAGAAGGGCAGGATCCTTCCTTGCAGCCACCAGCCACCACCACATCCCAGAAGAGCACGTTAGGAGGTAATTCAGGCATCTCAGAGGCACTGCCCAAGTTCTCCAATGGAGAAACTTTTATCTCCTCTAAGTATGGCTAGCCACTGTGAACTGTCTCTAGAGTACACAGCAGAGCATGCCAGGATAAACTGACTGTACAGAGAAAACTTCGGCCTGTTGGAGGAGTTTTTTCCACTGCTCGCTCCGGAAAGTCCAAATAGCTCCTTTGGCAGTGGGAGGGACCCATCCCAAGCAGCCCAGTCAAGGCAGGCTGGCTCGAGGCGACAAGCTCCCAACAGAGAGAACCAGACAGAAGATGGGAAAAGACAGTCAAGATGTCAGCTGCACTGGCCAGTAATCCCTTCTGCAGAAGGTGAGAAGTTGGGCAGGAGATGCTGCTGCTACAAGATCCAGGGCTGTTTTGAGAACAGCAAGTAAAATGACAAGAGAGGGGGCTGGGGGAGGAGAAGGTAAAAGAAAACAAATCTGCTTTATTAATGCCTGAAACCCAAGGAGACTGATTAAAGCAAACAGCCCCCCCCCCCACCCCCCACACCCCCCCCCCGACA
>NDXB01017189.1:224417-279764 GCA_002631895.1 Agapornis roseicollis
AAAGGAGAGAGAGAGAAAAGAAAGGGGAAAAAATCCCTTTGGCTGCTGGAGGAGGAGGGAGGGAGGAGGGATAAAGGGGAAGGGAGGAGGAGGAGGGAGGGTTCCGGGGAAGGGAGGGGAAACGGCGGCGACTCCAAAAGGAGGGCAGCTCAGCCCCGCGCCCGGGAGGCGGCTGCCGGGCTGGTGGGGGCAGCGGCTGCGCCGGGGGAGGAGAAGGCAGCAACGGGTGGGGCGGAGCGGAACGGCCGCCCGCGATGGCAGCGTCGCAGCTGCCGGGGACGGAGCGCGGCGGAGCCCCCGCGCTCCGGGGGAGGGCTCCAAACTTTCCCCCACCCTCAGGCTGAGCCCGGGGCTGGCTAGTGCCCCGCACCGCTCCACAGTCGGCAGCAGGGCCCCCCCTCCAACGGGCCTGCGCGCACCGCTCCCGGCCCTCGCCGCCTGCTTTTGTTCGGCTCCGGACTCCTCAAACTGGCACGGAGGAGCCGGGGGGGCGGGGGGAGGAAGGGGCAGCGGCGCCTGCCCGCCCCACCGTCCCCATTGGCGGCGGCAAGGCCGGCCCCCGCGGCCGCCCCGCCTCCTCCGCGGCAGCCCGTCAATCTCCGGGTTCAGAGGTGGGCCGGGGGCCTCGCCCCGCCCGCGTCTTAAAGCGGCCTCGGCCGCCAAAGAACCGGGGAAGGGGTAGCGCGGTGCGGCGGCCTGCACGGCTCGGCTTGCGGAGCGCCCCGTGCACCGCTCTGCGTGTCTCTCCCAGCCCCAGGTCTGGCCCCGCCCGCCTTCCATCTCCTCTCAGAGCTGCACCCTTCAGCCTTCCATCACCCCCCGGGCTCATGTCTGCCCCCACCTCAGCTGCTCCCCTTCCCACATCCCGCCAGTCTTTCCTCAGCCTTGCTGCACCCCATTCCCCTAGGCCTCCCCGTGCCCCACCGCCAGCTTCCCTGCTCCCCACAGCCCCCCTGTGCCCCTCAGCAGGGGTATCCTTGCCACCCAGCTGGCTCTGACTCCCCAGCATCAGCTCCATGTTCTGGGTGGGCACAGTGACCCCCTCTGCCCGGGGGAAGAGCAGAAGAGCCTGCCCGCTCACCTCTGCTGCAAGTGTCACCTCATGGTGCTATTTCTCTGCTTCCTCTTCACTGACCCATGTGACCATGTGATACCTACAAGTGGGGCCACAGGACAGTGGTGCCAATCCCACACCTGCCTGAACAGGGCAGGGGAAGCTAGCAGAAGTCCCAAGGCTACCAAGGCTGCCATCCAGACCTAAATGTCACGATGTAATGCACTCTGGAGCGGGAGGACTTCCCCAGCCTCTTTGTGCATTGCCAGTCATCTGAGGCTATTCTTCAGCCAAAAAGACCTGTGTAGGCATCAGCTGGTGAGCAAGGATAGCCCTGGGACCAGACTTGCCTGCAAATTAGATTTAAAAGATAATAAATAAAACAGTTACGATGATATAAAAATTTCTTGTGTGGGAGATGATTTCATCAGACTGTCCCTTCCTCAGATCAGAAGGTTCCCAGCCCCAGGACCCCTATAACACAAGGGAAGATAGACCCAGCCCCAGTTCCTGACCTCAGCACAGGTTTGGGAAAGAGCCATCAGGCTGACTGGAAAGAAAAAAAAGGCAGTTGTTTTGCTTCTACTCTTCCTTTTTAATGAAACACTTTCCAGTGTTTTAAGCAAAACATGACTTTTCATTTTGAAATTTCCTTTCGAACCATTAAAATGTTTTAAAGTGGTTGAAGGCGAAGTGAGATGTTTTGATTTTTGTCACTTTGAAATGTTTCACTCAACACATTCTTCATGTTCCTCCATTTGCCAAAATTTCATACAGGTTTGTGCTTTCTTACCCAAGATATATCTATATATTTTTCACTTTTTTGAAAAGGAAAGAAAGTAAGGGGAGATAAAATAACCTTTATCAGTATGGCTCCACAGGAAGCAGAACTTTATCCAAGAAACAAAGAGCCAAGGGCCTCCTCTCCAAAGCCCAAACTTTCAGACACTTAGTCATCCCTTCGCTTGCTTGCTCACACACCAAGTCTAGACATACGCTGTCTCAAACTCTGGTAGGGACTCTCGCATCCCTGGAGGTCAGTCCAGGGTCTTTTGGGTTTGATTTTGAGTAGGTCTGTGGAGAAGCAGCACAGCAGAGCTGAACATGCACAGTGAAAAAAGGCACCAGTGGCTGCATGGGGACAGAGAGAGACACTAAAACATGGTGGCCTGCTGACCCCACAGATTCTTGTATTGCAGATCCTTCCCAAATTTCCCAAGTCACAACATGGTGCCTCTCAGCACATCAGGTAGACATGCAAGAGCAGGAGCCAAAAGACCCTTCAGGGAGCCAGCACAGGTAGGGTATGAGCACACATGGGGGTGAAGTGCGTTGTGTGTGGGGCCCCAGGCAGCCATACAGTGTCTCTGAGGGAGAGCAGCAGAGCAACCTGAGCCGTTCCAAAGGAAGCATAGCATCAAAGAACCTTGGAGGAGCCATCAGACCAACACAGAAATGGCCAGAACTCTGCCTCTGCTGTCTACTGGAGTCTGTAAAATCCATCTTGTCAGAGATAACTAATCCTGAGGCCTTTCCAACACCTCTCCTAAAAAGCATATTTCATCCCTCTGTCTTCTCCTGCCTTCCAAGTGCATGAGATTGCAATGAGTATTACTGAAAATATTCCCCCTGGGAGCCGACACTGGGTTCCCTTAAAACCCAAACACCATCACCCCTCCTTCCCCAAGTCACAAGCGAGCACTATGCTCTATTATCTCTACACCCACTAAATCTCTCTGAAATAAAGAATAAACATTTCCACCACACATAGTGTAAGTGTATGTGCCAAGCTGCATCGCTTCCTTTCCTCTGTGGTTGTTATAAAGTGGTTTTGTTTCGATGGTGAAACAGATGGACAGATTCCAAGTCTGGCGTCCCCACTCTCTTCAAGTACATCTAATGCTATCTTTGGTTTATCACAGATTCCTGAAGAAAATGTTTACGGGAGCCTCTTGTTTAAAATCTTGGCTCCAAGCAGCATGATTCCTATTATTTATTAAATGAAAATCAAGCTATTATTAATGCACCATTACTGTGGCAAAGTGGAGCCCTGGAAAATGAAGACCAAATACATTCTGTTTCTCTGAGCATGAGGGAAGCTTCTCTCCATAGCTGTCTCTCAACACACACACCACAATGGGATGAAAGCAGTGTCCTGGCCTGAGACTCCTTCAACATTTTCTTTTTGGTGAGAAGAGCCATAGACTCTTGCTTCACTGTCCAAAATGTGACATCCCAGAGTCAGACAGCATACAGATTGTATGGAGGCCCTCCTGTTGGAGGGCCTTTACCTAAACATCTTTGTAGCAATTCCCTTCTCTGTTCACCATGACCAAATTAGTTTTCCTTCCTTTTCTGCAATTTTCCTCTAATGTATTCCATCAGAAAACCAAAGCTATTCCTATTTCCCATTCAGCCACAGCCCCCATAATACTATGATCTCCATAGAGATGGTCTCTCTTTGATTGAAGCAGTTTAACATTCCTAACCAGTTTTCAGAGGAGATTCTTATGTGTTCCTAGAAATGTTGTGTTGTTGCTTTGAACTGATTGTTTATTTGTCAATTTAGTCATTAACCTTCTTTCTTACTCCTTTGGCTTTTGGTAAGACAGAAAATGTCAAAGGGAAGGGAAGTAGGCTCAGAATGATTTCCCCTGGTGAAGGATCCCAGTCCCCAGAAGCAAAGGGAGTTTTCTCATCAATTTTAGCAGAGACACAGCTTCACTCACAGTGCCAGGTTAAATCAGCATTCACATTTTTTGCAGGGCTTTCATGTTAGACTTCAGCAAAGTACATGGGTCTTTGGGAGTGATCTCAATCTGTAGATCTCAAAGCCCTTTCAAAATGAGCTAAATACCTAATGATTGCAGTTCAGGTGGGAGATGCGAAAAACTGGCCAGACAGTGGGAAAGCCAGAAATAGATTCCCACTCACCCCACTCCCAGCCTCACTTCCAATCCCCTGCATCACACTGACTTTACATGGTCATGGTCTATTCTATTAAGAAATGTATATCTTAGTTAATGCATTGCTTATTAATATTCTCTGATCATTAAAATATTATAAACAACTACTACAATTACAAAATACTACTACCAAAGGAAAGGGGATCAACTTCTGTTCATGCAAAAATTTGTTGCGTCTAAACTTGTTGTTTGTTGCTTATTCAAATACAAGTAACAAAATTCTTACCATCATAAGTTTACCAAAAACGAAAACTGCTTTTCCCGATAGCTGACATAAACATGTAAGTGCTACCAAACATACTTACATGTTTGAAATAGATGGCATAATTACAATGAGTTATAGTCAATATTCAGTCTTTCCCTGGTTTAAATGCTACCTTCTGATATAGCACAACACATCCTTTAATTGTGATCACATGCTCTTTCTTAGAGACTACTGCATTTTTTTTGTTCCACAAAGACATCTATAATGGAAAAGAAAATGAAAGTGTTTACAACAAATTCTTTGCCCTCCTGGAAATAAAAATGTGACTTCCCTTACAGAATGTCCAATTTCTGGGGCTTCTGCCTAAGAGCAAGCCACCTGCAAAATCATTTTGGACATTTTTCCAGACCCCAGATTTGAATTTCGGCAAGGAAATGCAGTTTTTGAAGACTGAAAAAAATCCATAAGAATTTTGAAAACAAGTCAGGTAAAAGCCATCAGAGGAAATACCAACAAAAGCAGTCATAGAATCCTCCAATAAAAGCAGGCCCACTCCAGGCTCAACAAAAAAGGTCTTTTCCCGTCTTTCAGCAGATACTGATATTCCTCAAAGGATACAAAATAGCTGTTAAATTAATTTTTATCTAGCATGTCTCACATTCTGTTCAGCACTTTAAAAAAACAGAAAGCCACATTAGAGGGACAAACACATGATTATATTCCACAACTTCTCCATGAGATCTCACAAGTCAGGCCTCCAAATGAGACCTCCTCTTCACCACCAGCACTATGGGCTCACTTTGTAATAATCCCATTTTGAGATAATTTACCAAGAAGGTGTATCCATATTCTTCTTTTACAGATGGGGAAATGAAGGAAGAAGAAGGGCCTTAACCCTGTGGACCAGTAGAAAGAGCCAAGTTTATCACTCAAACGTGATCATGTTATGTCTACCTTGTCTGTGAAAGAAATCCTTGCTTCCTCATGTGAACTATAGTAGCTAGAATGACTTTGTATTTCAGTTGCAGACTTGTGGTTTAGGAATGTTTTCCACCACATCATCTACCTTCAGGTGGTCTTTATGGACTTCATCTGCAGCTATCTTGAGATTTCTACAGATTTACGAGGCTGAGAAAGGCTGCAAAGGAAAAGGCTCAGCTGCAGGTTTCTGATTTCACCTTAATTAAAAAGAGTGGGTTAAGGCTATCCCCAAAGACAACTTTCATCAGACCCAAATCAAGTGACAGAGTAAACATCCTCTGTCCCTTGCAGCAGTAAAGTTGATGTCCCCCCATGCTGAGGTCTGCCAAGAAGACCCTTGCCATGCTCTGAGATAAAGCCCTACCATTCCATGCACCTCTCAAGCTGGCCATCTCTACAAAGAAGTGAGCAAAGAAGTCAAGTGAGACTTAGGTCTCTATGGCAGTAAGCAAACCAACAGCTCCAGTTTGCTGACTCACTTTTCAATAAAATACCACATCCTCCCACCCCTCTTGGCTTTCTCACAGATTTCTTCAGTCTCTCTCACAGGGGTTTTGACCCAGTGTTCCTTCAGGCTTTCCTATTATCAGCTGTCCCATCCTTTCTATACAGCTGCTGAAGTTGGACCTTAGCCTTTTATTTCATTTTCATTTGGCTTCTTCCCCAACTTCCCATATTTGAGCACTTCACTTATTATCAGTCTGGTCCCTCCTGCACTTTGCTCAGTTTCATTCTACTAATTGGTTCAAGTGTGGGCCCAGCATTCCCTACAGGAGAGTCATTTCCCCTTGCACGCAGTCACTGCCACACATTCAACATCCTTTCCAGGCTCCCAGAGCAGGAGAGACACTACATCTCCAGAAGGTTCTGATGTCCTTGACTGAAAGGGTCTAAGACAGTGATCAATATTATCACTGATATATTATTGTGTCCCATATTGTTTTTTTCACAGCCCAGGAAACACATCTCCTGGCAGGTCCTGACGGCTGTAGGACAGAGAGGCTTCACAACCACACATCCATTTTCACTATTGTTCTTATCAACACTTTTCCCAGTAATACCCCTACCTAATACCACCACCTTGGGAAGAGCAAATTTCAAACAGCCAGCAACCTAAAACTAGGGTGTTCACTTTAATTCCTATGAATTGAAAATATCTGGATTCTCACACTGTCAGACAAACCAATTGCACCACCCTTGTTGATGACCTTGTCTTTCCAGAACACAAGTCACTACCACTTCCCTGTGGCTCCCAGGTCATAAAGAGGTATCAAAACCACTCACCTCTCACTTTTAAGGAGGCAGAGAGAATAACCACAAATCACAGCAGCTCTTCTCCTGCCCCTAGATCCAACTCAAGTTCACCAAGGACTTTATTTTCCCCGGTTGAGTGGGCTGAAAACCTGCAAAGCTTAATTTCTTACCATGCTTTCCCAGGAGGAAAAAATCTCACCTAGATATGCTGTCAACTCGTATCTCTTATCTCACCCCAAAAAGACTTAGGCAAGTTAAGCCTGGAAGAAAGAGAAAATATCAAGGGCTGCTTGTTTGATAAGGGCACATCTAAACTCCAGCAGCACCTGGTTACTGTGTGACACGTGGAGCTGGAAGCTGCGCTGGGGGAGCAGGTTGCCCTGCCTAAGCACTGTTCTCTCAAGGAAAAGCCAGAAAGGACAGGTTCTCACTAGCTCTGAACAAAGTGCAAAGCCTACTGAGCAAAAACTGTTCTCATCTTGCAGTGAGCTCAAAACCACCTAGCGCTCACATTCAGTGGGTGTTTCACTGACCCCGTCAACTCAGCACCCACTAGGGAGGAAAAGCCACAGCCCTGAGAATGGAAAGTCAAGTTCACTGGGATTGTGGCTTTGGAAGGAGGTCCTGTTAAGCCAAAGGAAGTGAAGATCTGAGACACTGCTCTGGAATGAGCCTGCAGCCTCCAACACTGGTCTGTTTATCAACAGCTTCAACTTTCCCAGCTTCCTTTTGATGAGTGCAGAAGTCAAGGTGTCCAAGGGATGGGATCTTTGGGAAAGGGCCAGAGGGCTGGAAAAAGCATGCGGGCGCCATGGCTGCAGCAATGGGAAAGACTAAAGGACACATGACACTGAAAAAGCTACCCAAAACTCTCACATGTTGCTTTTCCTCAGTCTCATACTGGGGAAGTTCCTTAAGGGATGTAAATTAATAAACCTTGTTTGAAGCAGTACCAGTTTACTTACATTAAACACCTGGCTTTCAAATTTTAGAGGTCCCATGTAGATGTTGCTCAGAAACCTGAATGTCAAGGACCACACTCAGCTTCCACTGCTCTGGCTTCAGAGAAAGAACTAAAACTCCTCCTATGTTCCATGCCACTCAGCCCCTTCCTCCAGCTAATTGTTCTTTCCCATTTGGATAGTCTAATTCTGGAGCAATACAAGAGTCAGGACAGAGAGAAAGACACTGGCAGAGCCCAAGGAGGACCAGGAAGGAGAAGAGTCATCCCAGGTCCCTACTGTCCCCATGGAACAGGCAGTGTAATGCTCCCAGCAGGCAGAAGGGATGGGGTGGGAGGAAAGAAATGGGAGCAGTGTCCTGGGAGATGCAGAGTGTCATGAGTAGAGGGGAAAGGGAAAAGAGGCAAAAAAAGCCGCAGCCTTTTGGTTTTGCAGGGAGGGAAACACAGGTGTTCTATAGTCATCACACATATACATCTTGTCCTGACCTGTGACACACCCAAAGGTGGGCAGGAGATGCAAAAGCAGCAAAGGGACGTGTGCTCACTCAAAAATGCCCTGTACATTCTCCTCAGAGAACATCCCAATGCAGAGCAGCACTTGGCATGTTAAACCACCCCCAGGCCAGGGTCCTGCTCCACCTCCCTTTCCAGCCTGCTCAGTGCTAGGAGCTGAGAAAGTAAACCATCCTACTAAGATGTGCTCTGGACATCCAGCTCTTTCTATTTCCACTTCTTCCTCCCATTTAGCTGAGACAGAGACAGACTGAGAAGGGTCAGAGTTAACCACATGAGCCCCAAGGCTCAATGTAAACACGGGAGGAAAGTTCCCAGGACTTGGGCTAGGGAGTGAGGAAAGGATAGGCATGCCTCCTGAAACGTCAGAAGCTTGCCAGTCTTGTGACCTGAAATCAAGGCCATCAGGGCCTGCTCAGAGCTAATAGCAGTGGTTAGTTGCATTTGAGCTAAGGGGCTGGCTTGGAAGCCTTAGGCAGTCACTGTTCTAGATAACAAGAAAGGGTGCTCCTTACATGCACACTCTGGACACACCTGGCCATCTGCTGGTCCTGGGCACTGCCATGTGGTTGAATTCAAAGGCAGAGCTCTGTGAGAAATAGTAACATCTATTCCTTTCATAACCTCCAACTCTGCTGGTAAAAGAGAAATGTAAGCTCTTTTCTGGGAGATGGAAGGGCAGAGTGATGCAGGTAGCACCCTGCCTTACTCCATGACCAGGTAAGTATTATTTACCCTCAGCCTGTTTTCATAGGCTATATACTAAAGCATTCTTTAGCACTAGGTCAGTGCTTGGCAGATAGACTGCATGTGGATTGGAGGTCACAGTGCTGCCCTTAGCCCTGGAGTAACATCCCAGAAGAAAACAGCTTCTGGGAGACTTCACCATCACAGCCTGCTTTGGAAGAACATAGTCTCTGCCAGGTCTTCATCACAGGCAAGACAGGAACCTTCAGTGCACACTGCACAGTTTGTCTGTGAGTGGATGGACCTACGCAACAGCAGGAGAGTCCTTCATCAGGATCAACGTTGGGTTCACAGCAGTAAAGAAATATCTGCATTTTGATACGAAGTTATCAAAGAGTCATTTCAATGATGGAGCAAGCTAGAGCAATGACCGCTGTGTAGACATGGTTAGGCTGACTCCGTTCACTCACAGGTCTGTCTCTACACCAGAAACCCCAACTATACCAGTGATACAAGAATGGCATTGCACTAGATTTGCTCTGTGGAGCTGGGATCAAGCTCTAACCCCAGGCTTTTACACAGCTTTTTCATCATCTCCCTTCACCATCACTTAAATACAACCCCAAGCACTGGAATAACCAAATAATATCTATTAAATTGCCTCAGAGGAAAAAACATGTGCATTTTTACAGGGCTGAGCCAGAGCCCTGTTCTCATGCTTTATGATGAAAGGAGTTGTTTAGGCTGCACAAAACACTTGCATTTAAAGGCAAATATTATAACTTCTTGCTTTTTTTAATTTGGAACCCAGAGCAGATAAGAGAGAATTTGCGATGTGGAATCAGAAGTGCCCCTTAAAATGAGAAATCAGTGTAGCTAGTCCTCCGCCAATATAGGACTGGGTAGATCCTTCTTAAGGGTAGAAGAATGGTCTTGGCTTGGTGTTGGAATTGCAGCAGGACACAAGAGTAAAGAAAAAAAATATCAAACTTCTCAATCTTTCCATTACGGCAGTGTTTCTGCACTGAGCATTTCTTCCCACTTTCTTAAACACCTTTCCACTGCCTAAAGAGTTGCAGTGTTTTTTGCACACACATGCACACACAAATCCCATGTGTTCTTACCATCCCATTTGAGACATGGCTTCCCAAACTGTATCAAGTACAAAATGAAATCACCTGAAGAGTGTCGCTTTAAAAGCCACAGAAGTGCAGAGAGCAGCACCAGCAGCAGTCAATAGCAATTTCCACTGCCAGGTCGATACCATCTGATGGCTGTGTAGCTGTAAAGATTGTTTCACACACATATCAGGAGGTGGGCAGGGGCAGGAAAAGTGGAATTGGTTTTAATGATTGCAGGATTCAAAGTACTCCTGGCTCCCTCTCCCTCTTCTTCTTTCACAAGAAATACATGCACAAAGAGTCAGAAATCAAATTTCCAGCCCTGTCAGTTCCTATCACACCAGCTCCCCAGCTTGGACTCCTTCCCAGTTTGCCAGGGAAGCTTCTCCTAATCCACTGAGGAGTGCATTACAGGGAGATGGAGTTGCAATCTGTGTCCAAACTTCCCTGCAGTTTCAGGCCATTAGCTCCACCAGTTTGGACACAGAGCTACAGCAGAAGCACAGCACTCAATTCAAACCCAAAGGGTTTCCACATGAGGTTAATTTGCACTATTTACCTCCCCAGACAAGATCAGCATCTCATTTTGCTGGGTGCTATATGGTCAGGGAATAGTAGGCAAGCACAAACAGCTCAACAGAAAAAAATATAATAAAAAAGGAGGGTATCCATTTTGCAGAGAAAATGTGTGAATGGCTATAGCCTAAAATATAATAGCACATTGTGTTTCTGTTGCCTCATAAAGTGCTTTACAGACAGTGACTCCAGGGGCAACACATGAACAAACATGTCTTGGTCAATGTTAAGAGCATTGTGGTGGGATGAAGGAGACCAGTTCTAAGCCCTGGGATTCCCAGTGCTGGCCCCATGGCCCCAGCTCTGTTCTTTGGCTCCTATAAATGTGCTGAAATACCAGTCACTGCTTCTGTTTCCCTTGCACTGTCTGCCTGCTTGCCTCCTGCCTGAGGCATGGATGCTTTCTTACAGGGTTTCACTAGCTGGAGCTCTGATCTCTGCTAGGAAAACCTCTCAGTTGCTCCTGCAGTAAATGAAAGCCAAGACTGTGTCTACTCTTCAGAAAATAAAGAACATTAGTTTGATTCTTTGCCTTCTAATTCATAAACTCACTGACAGCTAAACACAAACTTTTCCCTCACCATTACAAGAAAATGATTTTTCAAGAAGCTGAGCCCCCACCATTGTATCTCCTGACCCTTAGTGCCTGGGTACCAGGGTAGGAGCAGAGCTGGGTATCTTCCAGCATCTTTCTCTGACAACTGGGGCAAACCATCTTCCCCACAGTTCATCAGGTTATGCCAAGTAGGTACAACCTACCTTCTCTGCTTCCCAGATCATTTCATAAAACACAAGTCACTGGTGTCTTACATGCCCATCATAGATTATTTTGACACCCTCATTTGGGCCTCATACAGTAACTGAGATGCAAACACAGTAACTATAGGTGTATGCTACAGTTCTGGTGTCCTCAACATAAAAGGGACATGGAGCTGTTGGAACAAGTCCAGAGGAGGGCCACGAGGATGATCAGGGGACTGGAGCATCTCCTGTATGAAGACAGGCTGAGAAAGTTGGGACTGTTTAGCCTGGAGAAGAGAAGGCTGTGTGGAGACCTCATAGCAGCCTTCCAGTATCTGAAGGGGGCCTATAGGGCTGCTGGGGAGGGACTCTTCATTAGGGACTGTAGTGACATGACAAGGGGTAATGGGTTCAAACTTAAACAGGAGAGGTTTAGATTAGATATAAGGAAGAAATTCTTTCCTGTTAGGGTGGTGAGGCAGTGGAATGGGTTGCCCAGGGAGGTTGTGAGTGTTCCATCCCTGGCAGTATTCAAGGCCAGGCTGGACGAAGCCTTGGGTGATGTTGTTTAGTGTGAGGTGTCCCTGCTCATGGCATGGGGGTTGGAACTAGATGATCTTAAGGTCCTTTCCAACCCAAACTATTCTATGATTCTATTATTCTATGCTGCCAATGGGTCTTTCATCTTGTATGATTCCCCATGAACCTGTAGATGTGTAACAGTTGTATGCACTCATCCTTGCTTCTTCTTCTCCCACCCCTAAACCATCAATCCTGATTTGCTGCAGCTTTCTTTCTTTCTTTCTTTTTTTTTTTTTTTTTTTTTTTTTTTTTTTTTTTTTTTTTTTTTTTTTTTTTTTTTTTTTTTTTTAATAAATACACAATCATTTTAGGGCCTGACCACCAACTTGATTCTTTTAAGGAAGGTGCAACACATATGCACAGTGGTTAGAAGCACGCTCCCAAACTCCCTGTCTTCGGAATCCTTTCAGAAGCAGAAATGGCAGGTAACAGTATCAAATCTTGAAGCCTGGAAACAGTGAAATGAGGTAAAGCTTCACTGTCAAGGGCTCGAGAATCTTGAGAGGGGGAGGTTCCAATTAGTAGGGCTTGCTTAAGTTTTAAATCGACAGAAAACCAGCTGGGTTTCAGCCACCAGAGCTGCTATTGCTCTCAATCCAACTGCACAAATAGTTTATTTCCTGGGAGGAAATACAAAGAAAGGAATGAATAGAGGGGAAACACATAATTTCAATATTTTTAAACACGGCATCTTGCTGTTTCAGTTTGAAACACTCCTGGTTTATACTTGCCCCTTTCGGAGGACCTACCCTGAGTGTGCTGTGCTCCATCCAGCAGTGCTGCCAGGAGACACAGGGAGGGTGAGAAAAACAGTGGAAGACAAACAAAGCCCAAGCTGTGAGGTTATTGAAGTGCGTTAGCTCAGCGAAGGAAGATCAACACAATGCAGTGGACATCTGACCTTCTAAGGAAGCTGGCAAATAAACTTCATTTCTCTCTACATGCATGACAGTGATGCTGAGACCACTTGTGCCCTTCAGTCTGACCAGCAGTGCAGGAGAACCTGCAGATA
Organism: Agapornis roseicollis; assembly: GCA_002631895.1. NCBI lineage: Eukaryota > Metazoa > Chordata > Aves > Psittaciformes > Psittacidae > Agapornis > Agapornis roseicollis. The sequence continues at coordinate 237,074 of NDXB01017189.1, forward strand.
AAAGCTTGAACTTCAGAGTTGTTGAGGTGAGACAGGCTGCCAGCATCAGGTAAATCTACTACTGTGCAGGTAGAAGAGCTATAGGAATTTCAGGTCAAGGTCTGCCTTGCCTGCAGAAACCATACGTACATGCAAGGAGACCTCCTAAGCCTCATGGTATCTCTTCAGCAAGTTCATAATTTGCTAATTAGTCACCAAGCCAGCACCCACCACCCTTCTGCTCACAATAAACCAAAACATCACAAAACACTTGATACATTTAAAAAAAATTAAAAAATCCCCAAATTAGTATTATTTAATTAGTATTATTTTTGTGTTTGGGGTCACATTTTCAGGTTTCTGCAAAAATGAAGTGGAAAGCCCTTGTAATGGTGCAATTCCAGAGGCTGGAACTTTAAATAAAATCCCACGCACTGGGAGATGCTCAAGGCAGTATCGAGCACAGCTTCTGCTTTGCCTGTGCTCAACCCTGAAAAGACTGAAAGGGCTCTGTCTGCTCAGCAGTCAAAGAAAATCTTTGTCGTGACTTGATCTCAGATACCCACAGAGTGAAAATAGCTGAGATTGGCATGTTTGTTAGGCTCACAGGTAAAAAGCTCAGTAAGCAGCAAACCCCAAAATAAATAGTGAGAGTTGACAACACTGAGTGAGGGAACCTTGTATGGGAAATAAAAGACAATTTTGAACAGTGAGGGTAGTTAATCACCATGTCCGGTTACCAGGGGAAATGGCAAATTCATCATCAGTCAAATGTTGTGCATAGAGACTGGATGTCTTCCAAAAAGCAGCACTCTGGTTCAGGATCAAGTTTTTCTGTTCAGGAGCACCTCTCAGAGGAGAATAACACCTTTCATCATAGCCTCTGTGGGTGATGCTGGCCTGAGCTGCCAGGCAAGCGGATGAGGGCACAGCGCTGCAAAGCCCCCACCTCACAGCCCAGCCTCTCCCCCCAGCCTGGCTCCCCCCAGTCACACCAGGGCTGGCTTGCGGTGCTCAGCCAAGTGCCGAAACTCTGTACTGACCATAGCCCTTCTCCAGACACCCTGCCTGAGCCAGGATCCGAGCCTCAGCCTCTGTCATGCTCAACCACAGCATGGTGCTCCTAGCCACGATGGCAAAACTGTGCCACCAACCTCCCTGCACCAGAGCACTGACTGCCCAAGGCAGCCAGGGAAGCATTATAATGATTTCTTTTTTCCTTTACTTCTTTTAGTCTCTGAATCTGCCCCTTCCTTCCTTTAGCTGCCACACAAAACCAAACACACAATACATGCTCTAGCTCCTATTTCTTATTTCAGGCAGTTTCCTTGATGGCCAAGACTCTGATTTGAACTGACGTCTCTCTCAGTGCCACCTTACCACCAACCCAGCTCCACATCCCTCCTTGGAAGCAGAAACAAAATCCAGGGGCAAAGCGAAGTGGCCTTGGCATCCCTGATGTGCTCTAGGACCTTGATCTCCCAGCCTTCACATGGGAAAAAAGCAAAATGGATCAGAGTCTGACTTCCAGCTTTGATTGTGGACACAGAGAGCAAAATGCCAACTGGTGCATCATGATGTTGCAGTTCCTACACGGAAGTGACTCCCCAGATCCCAAAGGGCAGAGAGGTGTTCTCTTTCCTCCTTTACCAGTCAATACAGCCAATTTAAACAGGTTTCAGAAGAAAGCAGGTGCCTGCAGCTCATGCTGCTTCCCTCACCCTTGTAAATCCAGTCTCTTGAGTGAATGGCTTGTTTGGAGAGAGCCCTCCATTTGTTTGTCTGGGCTCTAGTGATAATAGCTCTAATTTATCTCTGAGCTGGGCAGGCATGTCTAATGTGTTTGAGTATTTAGAAGCATTATGGAGGTTTCATTTGGTCAATTGTTTCTTGAAATCCCTTCCCACACACAAAACAGCCCTGCAAAGGTAGAACCACTCTACCACAGGCAACCCCAAGAGCCACAGCCTGTGCTGCCAGCCTGGGAGGGGCACACATGCCAGGGCTGCTCGATTCACTGAAGGGAAGGCACAGCAATCCCAAACTCTATAGTAGTCAGCCTCGGAAATTAAAGACCAAGCAGCTGACCTTTGAAAGGGGCAATAACAAGATGGTCTGGAACGTGCCACTATACCTCCTCCTGCTTAGACCTTCCAAACCTGTTCGCTTTATCGTCTGTCTCCTCCATGTAGACACACTCCATCTTATCTCAGACTTGATTAGGCAGGGTTAGCTTAGCATCTGCATTGGGAAATACAGCACAGTTGGCTGGCACATTGTACCTAATCTCAAACTAACCCTTCCTGCACTTCATTTCAGCTATAACCAAACACCAGCTGAAGACACCAGCTGCTAGGTCCCAGCAGAAGAGGTTAACCTGAGTCAGTGTTGGGGAACGGTGGGACCAGGCCACTGGTAGAACATGCTATCTGGCTACTGGGTTACTTACAGCCCAAGCTTAACACACTATTGCACATCACCTGTGCTGTGCTAGCAGGCCTGTGCGTGCTTCGGCCCATGACAAATGCAAGGTCACGTGCTTTGGCTTAAATCACTTTCGTGGAGGTTTCAGCAATTCTCTTCATGCCATTTCAGCTAATTTTAGCTGCGAGCTGAGAAGCCGTTACAGAGGTTCAGCTGACTGGTGGCAATTTATCAGGTCACCCTGTTGGCGTGGGAGCTGGGTCTTACTCAGCTCTGCCCTCTTTGCTCTCCTTATTCCTAACACAGGTGCAGAAGCATCCAGAACCAGACCTGTTGCACTGCACCTGTACACCCAGAGCAATTTTACAGAGTCAGCATAAGCAAGTCCACATAGCTCCCTATGTCTGTCCTCAACGCCACCTCACACACCAAGGTGCAACCTGTGCCCTGCTAGAACATGTCGGGCATCGCACGCCATTGCCCAGCCAGGAGGAAATGACGCTGCAGCTCCCCGGCTGCAACCACAGGGCTAATTTATAGAGGCCGAATGTAATTACTTACCCTGGCACACAGCCAGGACACCAAGGTTAACACCCTTGCTCTCCAAAGAGTGACAGAGGAATGTTAGAGGGATGCTGCCAAGTCATTTTATATGCCTTGACTTCAGGTGTTGCAAACAGCAAGTTCTAGCAAAGGCCAGTCAGGAGGAAAAGGGCAGTCATGGAATTATTTAAAAAGCAAAATAAAAAAAGAGACTTGTTTCCTGCTTGGCTGATTGGGTTTGTTATCTTAAACTTTACTGTGCTTCACTAAGGACGTTATTACATCAGCCCTGTAGAAAAGTTAGGGCTTGCAGATGCATCCTTCAGTTGCTTTGGGAAGTTTCAAGCCTCTCTTGGCCTTGCTAACAAAACCTTGTGAGGCCTTGAAAAACTTCATCTCTGTCCCTGAGCTCCCTGTCCCTCTGATGGCCTTGGCAGTGTCTGAGCTGTCACCTCCCAGAGCAGGGGCTGGCACAGACACCACATCTGTGTTGTGCTGGACAGAGTGAGTGCTCAGCTCGACAGTCCTGCAGTGCTGGGAAAAGTTTCTCATTGCTCCATTTATTATTTTTACATGGCTTTAAAACAGATTGAAATAGCCCTTGTTAAAAATAAAAGCCACCAAATTTAGCCTTCCTTCCCTCTTTCCCGCCTCCTGTTTCCTGGAGTATTTGCAACAGGCAGCTGGCTGGGAGGTTTTTCCCCAGGGGTTTTGTCTGTAATTTATAAAGCTTTGATGAAAAATGCAAAAGAAAGGGAAAGAAAAAAATACATCAACTTTCAGGTGACCTCTCTCCTTCTGCAGCAGCTCTGCTCCCTTACAGCAATGGGGCATTGTGGCAGCCATGGCTTCAGGGCTCACATCTAGTTTCCTTGAGGGTCAATGCAAATCTGCCATCTGCCTTCCCTGGTGATTCTTTCCAAGCCCCCTCGATGGATGTAACAATGAGGGATACAGTTCCCTTCATCGAGAGTTTACTAGTTCAGAAAAAAATGTCATAAATTCCCACCTCTTAGAAGCACTGTGTTACTGTCAGGTGTCCCTGTAGTTTACTGGTCTGGAGGACTTCCCAAAAACTGTTAGTGCAGGACCTTGGAAGAGTTGGACTGCTGTTCCCTCCTGGTTTTAAGGCAAAACAAAGACAAAAGTGCCACAAATACATCCCTTCTGACTACGATGATGAGAGTAAGGCTAGTCCCACAGCACCCAGAGATGATGTGATCATTTCATATCTGCTGATGAAGCAAAAAACCCAAATAAGTGAAAATGTCTCTGGCCCTCACCTTAGTAAACTGACACAGGAAAGGGCAAGGCAGAATGCCAGTCCCTTTACCCTCTGTGAGTCACCTTTCCAGCAGGAGAGCAAGGACAAGCACAGCTAGAACAGCAGCTATGTGGCAGCAATCCTCTTCACAGGGCTGTGACGGCTGCACCCTCTGCTCAGCCTGATGTGGGGCTTGGGATGATGCCTAATGTGAGAGCACACTCCATGCTCCCTACTCCTGTATGGGGGAACACTGCAGCAGTGCATATGCATGTGTTTATCTACATGTACCTGTGGGTATATACTATGGCATGCATACAATGCATGTTGAGATAAATAATATTTTGAGAACAAATATTTCATTTGAAAAGTCACTGTATGACAACAAGTTAATTATCTATCATATCATCTCTCAAACCCAAACATTTTGAAAGCTAGGAAATATCTAATTAAGATCATCATAAATCTTACTCTGTCTTACAAGCCCATTTTCCTAAGAAATACATATTTCATCACAATACAACATCCGAAACTCTGACCTATAAGATATTAATGACTAGTTCACATAGTTCCTCTATCTAAACACCTTCTTGCAGAGGTTACCATGAGGTAGCACAGGATAATTATTTGATAATGCTGTCCTGGCAACTTGACTTCCAATAAATCTGTAGACAGAGAGTTAAGAGAAAAAAAAAACCCCACACCAATATTGGGATCTTCTTTCCTAACACAAGACTTCCTCAGATCCACTTTACATTGAACCAGGGCAAATCTTATAAATGAATATAATTTACTGCTCCCAGTTAAAGCTTCCTCCTCCAGACAACCGGTCCTAACAAGCTTCCTATACCCAGGCCTCTACCCATTCCTGGGGTTTTCCTCTGATGCCCATTTAGCCACAGCTTTGGTGAACAGCTAGCCATTTCTAGAAGACAATGTTTGTTTGATCCTGGATAGATAAATCAAGCCCACCGGAGAAGATGCACAAAGCTAAGCCAGAACTACCATACTATTAACATGCTCAACATGACTGAAGAGCTTAAGGATTTGAACATGGAGGAAATTTCAAATGTTTTTTAATTAGAGCGTGAAACTTTAATAGTGGGGCAACCATTCAAGTGAGGCTTTGAGCCTGAAACCTTGTTTAATAGGAAAAAAGTGTTCAAATTTAGCATCGGGACTACAAAGAAAAGAAGAATGAGGTGGGAGAGATCAGGAAAGACACATCTGGAAATCAAGAAATACAGGAACAAGATGAAATTTGGCAGGACTCAGGCAGAGTTAGACCTTGAAGAGGAGAGAGGAACCCAGCGAAAAGGGATGCCATTATAAAAGGAGAGCAAGGGACAAAGTACAGCTGCTCTTCACTCCTGGTAGAGGTCTGTGTCAGGGTAATTTGGACACGGCCCCAAAAATAAACTAATGCTCGGTACCTGGTAGGAGCAAAGACAGGTAAAGCACATGTAGAAATGGCAGCAATCATCATACATGTGATGGTCCAGAGCAGAGGGAGGCAGATACTCCACACAGGCCGTCACTCAAAGAGCCAGCATCCTGGAGCCTCCCTCTGTGACTGCAGGGTAGATGATGTAGTGCCTCCACTCAGCTCTACAAACCCAGTGGGCTGATCTCATAGTCTGCAAGACCTCAAAACAAGTTTTGAAGCTGGGATCATTTGGGACTCAGAGCTTGCTACAGGGAAAATGAGCCAAAATGCAACATGGCTCTTGCACATTTGGGTCTTAGTGGGAAAACACCCATACCAGCTTTCTAGATGAAATGGGGAGGTTCAGCTGGGAGGCACTGAATAGTGCCTCATGGGACAACAGCCTGTTGTGGTGGGAGGATAGGGATCATGGGACAAGTGACTGGGAAACCAAGTGGGGTAGAGCAGGGTTAGGCTGAGGGACTTCAGGAGAGCCCTGCAAGGTCATGTTCTTCCCTTGGGCACAAAGAGCCATCTCCAGCCCAGCGCTGCCAAACACAAACCCACCTCCATGGCCTTGAGCCGGGGCTATGGCAGGGGCAGAAACCCGGGCCTCAGGATAGAGTGGACTTTGATGCAGTCTATGGTGGGAATTCAAACAAGTCTGAACATAATGCTAAATACAAGGAGGCTCTTACACTGATGAAGCAGGCCCTGATTTTGTGAAGGACATTTGCAAGTGAATTTAAGCTAAAGGAAAAGAAGGCCCTTTTTATACTGGAATTAAGATGTCTAGACAGAGCCTTCCTGGTGTAACTGGATCTGCATATACTGATCGTGATACACCTGATAAAACTTCCCATGTAGACAGGGACTAGGAAATACTCTAGCAGAAATTCCAGCAGGAGCCATTTTAAAAGTCTTTAATCTCGAGAATTACTTATGCTATGTAATGAAGCCTGCGTTACGGCTGTGCATTACATAGACCCTAAACACTGAAAAGCAAAAAAGATTTTCTTTGGCTTTATGGCAGGAATCCACAGCATAGACGAGGCCGGCCCTCAGCATGAGGTCATATCTCCCTCTAGCTGCTGGTCCTGGGGACTCAGCAGCCTTTGACCACCCAATGCTCATACAAACTTCCCTCTGACCTCTCCTACGTGCCAGAGCTTTGAATGCTATGAGTCTTGGGGTCGCTTCTTGCTGGCTGCAGTGCTCCTCCAAGGACTGCAAAATAGCTCAGCTTTTGGAGAGGAGATACTCCAAAAGGGAAAAGGGGAGGCCAAGAGTAAAAGCCACAAGACTGATGCCTTCTTCAAAATAAGCCAGCATAGATTAGTCAGCGTGACATGCAGAGAGCCCAGGGGTCCTCTGCAGAGGAGACATCCTACAGCCAAGATACTGGTAGCTTATGCTCCCTTTTATCCCAGCTAAATCCTCAAAAGACCTTCTAGTCTCTTTTCTCCCTCCGGAACACAGCAGCGTCCAAGCAGTGCTTGGCATCACACTGGTCTTCCCAAAGACGTGTTCCCCATATCTTTGGAAAGACTGTTTCCTTGTCTTGAAAAGACATGTTTGCTTTGTCTTCTGGGAAGACCAGTGGGCCCAGGTCTCTAACCTGCTGTTATGATGTTGCTACATCACTCCCATCTTCAGGCCTATCAGCAGACCTTGTAATCAAAATGCCACAATCATCACTCAGAAGAGCAATCCCAGAGGAGAATCTCATCCCTGGGTCCTTGGAGGAGTGTTGCTTGAAGATCACTGTGTCTTCCTAGGAGGCATGACTAGGTAGGAAGATCACAGGGAGAGGGAAACTGGCTCCTCCACAGTATCCATCTGCAGTTCCTGTGGGAATGGCTGGAAGAGAGAACCCCTTCCAGAGCCAGCCAGAAGGAAGACTAAGAGCTTCAGCCATTCTGTAATGCCTCACAGGGTGACAAAGGAAGCTGCTTCGCTGGGAGGATACAAAGCCTATTTAGTTTTCTAAGAACTGGATAGGAGCCTGATTTAGGGGGCTGGAGTCTGGTGGCTGAAAAATGTCTTTTGTCACATGGGTCAGAGTTGGCCTAGCTGGTCCCACTGGCATTTTCAAGTTAGCTCCTTCCTTGTATGTTCAGATCTGAAAGGGAAAACTTGTGAGAACCCTAGCCTGATGGTCCCCTCAGCCACCCACTGCTTAGCAATGCTGAAGAGATATGTATACAATGAAAAAGAGATTTCTCCTCCTGCCACAAAGCTGGCAGTAGTGACTCCTTCTGGCAGATGTCAGCCAGTAATTCAAATGATCTTCAACAACAGTAGCAAAAAGCCTCACAACAAACAAACATCTTTCCTTGACTGCAACTCGTTTTCTTCAGATGCATTTGGACATATAAGTACTCCAGAAGTGTGAAAGGGCTTTAAGAAGCAAAACACAAAGCGTAGCAGTAAAGTCAACATTTCAATGACTAGAAAGGGTCCAGCTAAAACACAACTTGTGAACCTCTGAAAAAGTGCTCCTCAGGCACAGCAGGAACCTTATCTGCTCTCCCCAGCACAAACAATTTCCAGCTCCAATCACTTTTCTGGGCCAAACCCACAAGAGAACTTAAATGGGTCTTCATCATGCAGCCAAGGGCAACCCTGTGCCCTTAGGAGGGTTGTATGTGCAGGAGCTGGCCTTTGTGCTATTTCCAGTGTTGTTTGTAGCAGAGAAGTACCATGGGGCAGACATGATTTAAAGCCACCTTCAATCCTAGGGCTGGGGAAAGTCACAGACCTTTGTTGAATTCACCTTGCTTCTTCCAGCATCTGAAAACAGTGTCCGTATGGCAAGGCAATGGCCACAGCTGTGCTTTTCCCCTTAAGCAACCCCAGAGCCCCTCTGAAAGATCTGTAGAAATTTAAGAGAGCCTTAACATGTCACCAGAATGCCCCTTTACATTTCCAGTGTAATATAGAGGGGCTCAGGCTGAAGCCAACTGCAGAGCACATCTGTGACAGACCCTGGTAGGAGGAGTGTATCTGAATAGCCACATGTACAGATGCACAAACATACACACAGTGTCCACCTTGCAAAGTTTCCCCTGGATTTTTGTTACCATGTCATCTATTAATTACCTAATTACACCTTCTAATTATGGGATTCCTCCAGTATTTATACTCATTACATAAATGGCAGCAATTACACTAATTAGGTTAATGATACAGGATAACAGTCTACAAATTGCTTTAAAGGGACACTCTCAAGACACATAGGCCAGGGATGCTCCCTCGCAGGTCAGCTGGTGGGTGGCATGCAGACATGCTCCCTCACCCCACATAGCTCATGTTGTTGCTGCCTCATTGTGTGGCCTCTTCCTGAGCACCAGGGATGCCACTACGGGGCCTCACACCAGAGAGTGGCTGGAAAGAGAACAACCAGGAGATAAGGAAGCAATGCTCTATTGCTTTGCTGCTAAATTGGTTCCACTGAAAACTGGTCTACTATTTAAGTGTGACCTGCTCTAAGCTAGAAAGCTGGAAGAAGGGTTGCAAATATTCCTTCTCTGGCTGTATGGAGACCTAGGAGGAGGAAGGCAGAACACCTGCACGTTTCCAGCCTCCTTAGCATCACTTCTGAATGTAACCCAAGTCCTTGAGGCCCAATCAGCTGGTTGCGACCCAGTCTCTTGCCTATAGGCATTTCCAAAATGGCAGGTTTGCAGAGAGGAAATCCAGCTTCTCTGCTCCAGCAGGATCCCTGGAGCTCCAATGGCACCCTGAGAAGCCAAGCATGTCCTTGGAGTGAAAGGAAACCCACAGGAAGCTGGAAGGAATCTGTTCTGCTCAGCACCATACTTACCCAGATTTGCTGGAGACTAAGCAGCACATGACAAGGTGCTTGCCCCTGTATCTCACCCAAAAGGATGCTAAAGAAATGCCAGGCTCATTACTCTCTGGAGTGGCCTTGAGCACGGAGAGGAAACTTTCTCTATTGGATTCAAATACAGGCACTTCTCGGGATGGAACATGGGAGCCCTCTGCAGCACTTTGGAGTGTGATGAATGGCCCTTTGTCCTGCAGCCACTACAGAAAGAGACTGTAATTACCCAAACTGGAATTCAGCCAGGACGTAATTTTACGCTGAATGAATTTCTCTCCCCCTCCTTAAAGTGTTTGCAAATCCCCCTTTAAAGATAAAATCCCAGAATAAAATCCAGTGCTTGCTTCAAAATTGGCCCAATTCCATTATAAGTCAACTGAACAGCTCCATTTCGCACCTTTAAGGCCATGGAGCTCTCTATGTTGCGCAAGAGATTTCATTATTGGCAAGGTTGAGGAATGCTGATTTCTGCTGCTGAAATGCTGTCTTAGCCCTAAACTATATCCCTGTGTCAGCTGCCCAAAGACATGTGTAACCAGGTCCATTTTCTGAAAGATATACAGCTGCGTCTGGCTTTATAGCCTGTTCCAGTAGGACATGGCTGGCACTTCCAGTGGAGCAGGCTGACCGGTCTCCACTCTAACAGGCAGGGTCTATGGCTCCAGCGGGAGTCTTGCAGGAGCATATATCGATTGTAAATAATGTCTCAATATCCTATAGTAGGTCATAAATCAAAAAGGGGTTGAAATATCTTTTCTCCAAGGGACTTTTTTTTTAAAGGAGTCTATTTCTTGTTTAGTAGTTTTCTTTTTAGAGTTACTGCATTGACCTTTTACCCCAAGTGCCAAGTTTGAATCGTGGCCAGCGATCCCTGCTTGACCTTCCCCACGGACATGCAGCGGCTCTGAGTCTAGGTCTTGAGCATCCTGTGAGAGAACAGTCACATCTCCCACCAGGGCCAAAGCCCTCAACCCAGGTGGTGCCCCTTGCCTTGCGTGTGCCTTGCTAAGCAAACCAAGTCCCACAGCAGCCACATCTCTTCTGGCTGCCTGGGGAAGAGTCTCATACCTAACAGCATTAGGAACGCTCACTATGGAGATGGGTGCAGGAAATCTCTCTGCTGGCTAACACTATCTTCAACATCTATGGAGCTCATTTGACAGATCCCAGTCCCAAAAATAAAACAAGTTTTGAGCCAGTGAAGACCTCAGCCTTTCTCCTGTTCCACAGGACATGAGAAATTCCTCTGAAAGCCTAACTGTCAACCCAAACCTCTCCTTTCCCTCTTTGGAATACAACTCCATGTGCCTCCAGACTACATGTGCTGGCACAGGATTGCAGCAAAAGGAATGTCCTCAGGGTTTTGTTCTGCTGGACATGTCATTGACACTGGCCCAGGGCTTGCACCCACATGTCTTCAATGTGAGACACAGGACAGATACAGCCTCCAACACATGGTGCACAGCTCCACATCAGTCACCTCCTCAGTGGTCATGACTTGCAGACCCATTTGACAGGGCTCAGGATAGAGACACCTTTTTTGTCACATCTCTATTTACAGGGGCCTTTTGACTTGCAAAGTGCCAGTTTCTCAAATTGCTGCACTTCTCTATGGAAAAAAGAAAAAGGAAAAAAAAAACCCAAACCCCACCACAAAATAAAAAAACAACCCAAAAAAAAAATCTATTTTGGGCAACTTTTAAGGGGTATTGAACAGAGGAAACTGAACACATGGCACAGGGACAGAAAAAAACAATAGTTTGCTGTCTAGAAAGTCCTCTAAAGTGATCAAAGCTGAGCTTCCCTGTTGCATGATGGCATGTGGCACCTGGGGAGACTTGCAGTCCCTCTCCCAGCATCTCTTGTGTGCCACCAGCACAGAATAGAAGGCAGGTCACCCTGATGGCCATGGACAGCAGGACACATTCCCACTATTCCCCTTCCAGTGCTGCCTTGGTAGGACCAAGGCAGTATTGATTTCTTAAAGTCCAAGAAGTATTTGAGCTTGACGGGTGATAAAATCAAGCCCAGAGAAAGATGTGACAGGATCTCTTGGGACTGAAATGAGAGCTATGATCCTTAAAGAAGCCAAGAGGGAATAAAAGGGAAGGAAGGGTGGGAGGGGAATAGCATTTACCTGCACAAAAGCAAGAGCATTGACAGTAACCCAGTTCAGCTCCAGCTTGCACAGGAGACTTTGGAGAAGGGGGTGGGAGGCAAGGTGAGAAATTACTAGAAGCTTAAGAAAATATATATGTAAAAATTAAAAAAATAAGATAAAACTGTATCAGCATTGACTAATAATTTCCGGGCTCTGCGCAGATGTCATTAATGACCCTTTTTATTCATGCAGGAGTTCCCAAAGAGGAGCATAATGTTCCATTAGTAATAATTGAGAAAGTCTCCTGTCGGGATTATGTCAAAACCTAGAGATGCTGCTGCTGCCAAAACATTTTGGTGACAAACGTGTGAAGCGTTTGACAGAAGGTGCCACAGCAGGTTGAGGCAGCTTCAGGAGGGGAATCCTAGGAGGAGAGAAGAGGTGGGAGACAGCAGCAGGATGAAAGCTGAGCACAAATTTACAGGGAACACAGTTCAAGGGATGAGCCCACCTACTGCAACAGCTTTGGGGTCATGAAGACACCTCAGAGATGCTGCTGGGGACTGCTTGGGATTTTGAGTGACCCATCTCCTCCCCCACTCCCAAGATTTTGCAACATACCTGCAATATATGCTCTGCCATGGCTCAGTGTGGTTGAATCCTTTCGTTCAGAGACGACTGTGTCCTCAGCCACTGGAGAAAAGGTGTTGTGATACCCTGAATATTTCTTGCTCTTTATCAGGTCCCATGGGCCAGTGAGGCCTGGGGACCACTTGGTCACTAGCACAAAGGGCAAAGCTGGGACAAAGCTGCTGCAAGCAATTAACCCAGCCTTTCCCATGTGAAGAGGATGGGGAGAATTTCAGGCAATGCAAGTGTAGTTTCCTTCCTCATTTTTCAGCTGAAAGGAAGGCTAGACAACACCTCTTGAACTACAGAACACTGGCAAGATTTAGACAGATGGGAAAATATATTCCTTCTACCAAATCTTTCCCATTTACAGTTGGGATGGTTCCTTTTTTACCCTGTTTGACTGCAGCTGGTGTCCAAGTACAAGCATTGCACTGCTGCTGCAGAGACACCACTGGAAAACACAGGAAGAGCAAGAGTTTAGCTAATGCCTTACAAAAGCCAAAATAACACATTTCCTCTTCAATTCTCACCCCTTCTCGCCAACCCTCATTTGGGACTGGAGCTCCCAATACCTACCGTATACACTGCTCTTCTAAATCAGAAACCAGCTAATGCAGCCCATGGCTCAGGGAGCCCTGCTGTAAACTGGTACTGCCGTTAGGTGCCAGGACGAGGCACTGTGGTGCACAGAGATCTGTGTTGCACTGCCGGGGCTGGCACACCTCAGCTCCATGACATCCTCAGGCTTAACAGACCCAAGTTATGGGGCTTGGGGAGTGGGCCAAGCTCAGGAAAATAGCATCTGTGAGATACAGGAAGGGGTTGCCATGCACCTGGGAAATGGGGCATAAGCTAGGCAGACAGGCAATGAAAAGAGCTGGGGAAGCTGCCCTGGCTCCCCATCCCCAGCAAGGGAAGCTTTGTCCCCCTTGAGCACAGCTTCTCCTACAACATAGCCTGGCATGGGGAAGCACCCATAGGTCAAGGGCCATGAGCCATTCCCAGCTTGCTGCACAAAACCAGGTGAGTCACTTTGCCGCGTCAGCACCTGCTACCAGAGGGGTGAAAGAAGGGATTTAAATGCAAGCATTGTCCTGGCTGCAGTGATGCAGCTAGGGAAGCTCAAGCCAGAGTACCTTAAAGTCAGCATTACACAGAGCCATGGACAGAAAAAAAGTTTGTCACCACTGTATTACTTGCCTTTTTAGAGCAGGGAGGTACTTGGAGCGAAGACATTGGTTCAGGCAGCATGTAAAGCCATGCGATTTGGATTTGGATCCAGAGCTGGAGTCTAAAAGCCATCCCAGTTTACAGGGTCTGGTTCAGGCTCATTTCTAGTCCCCAGACCACAGCAGAAGGGCCTCTCTTCCCCGGGGCAGGAGCAGAGCAGCTGGTACTCTTCAGCCCAGTTAACAGATGAGGTCTGGCCACCACAGCCGAGGGCTGCTCCAGATTTGTTTTCTAGTGGTTTATTCATTGAGAGGCTGCCAAAGTGTTAGCAAAGAGAAATGCACACTGGCCTGATTCTCCCCATCCCAGCCTTGCCTTGCACCAGAGCAAATCTGCTGCAAGCTGCAGTGAAGACCGTGCCGAACAGAGCATGTGCTTATCTCTCTACTGTAGCCACATCATTAGAAGATGGAGTCAGGGTACATCCCAAACAGTTCCAGTTAGGGCAACCTCCTTCAGACAAGATCAGGGGCCTCTTACACCGCTTTGCATGCTCACCACACAGAGTTCTGCCTGCAGGTCTGGTGTAGCCAAATTAGCTATGTCCTCTCCCACAGTACCTGTGGCAAAGCTACTACTTCTGGCCCCATCACAGTGGCCTGACAGAGTCGGAGGCAGAAGTGCTATTGAAAAGAGTGTGAAGGCTGATTGCTGTAATTAAGCCTGCCAGGGGAATTTTGGTCTGTGGAGTGCACAGTACATCCCACCCTGCAGGAACAGGGGTGGAGAATATCTGAGCTGTTCCTTTTGAGGACTAATGGTGATGGGTTTTTGCTAGGACACAAGCTGGCATGGATGAGAGCTCCCACAGAGCACAGTCAGCCAAATTAAGTGCTGGTCCTCCCCTGGAGAAATCCAGTCTAGGAGAGATATTCACAGGATGTTGCCAGCCTGGGTGCAGGCTATTCAGAGAAGGAAGCGGCAGAGGAGGAGCCTGCATCCTTGCTGTATTCCTGCTGATAATTCAGCTAACACTGGTCTTTCAGCCCTGCTGTTTAGGTAGCAAGACCTGAGCATTGATGACAGAGTGATTCAGTAGATGTGGGCAAGATGATGCCAGTAGGAGACACATGGTAGGCTTGCCTGGAATTAACAGTTGAAGAGGAAAAATGCATAGCCCTGCACATGTAATGCATACCTTTGTGTGTGCAAGCACGTGTATGTGTGTCCATAGGTACAGAGAACCTGCACCACAATCAATGCCCCTTTTACCATTCAGTCCCTTTCTTGGGTTCTGCTTATAAAATTTACTTTCCTGTATATAAGCTTACTCCAACATACGGTCAGATATGTGGAGATCATTTAGTAACCATTTCTAACTGGCTGAATGTAAAGGATTCCAATCCTGACTAAATGGGAGATGCACATCTCATCTCAGAGGTCTGTGGTCTGAAAGGTGAGCATGGCAAATGCACTGCTTTCTTGCCTAGCTTGGAAAATTATTACTAAAAGATTTAACATGACTGTAAATAATTTTGTACAAAACTGATTCTTCATAGCTGAATCCAGAGAGAAGAAACACACGGAACACATTGCTGGTACTTGTGGTTAATTGCTGCCTTTTCTTTTGGGTCTACTTGGTTTGAAATATTAAATGCAGAAGAAACCATCTATTTTTCCTCCATAGCCTGTCAGTAATGGAAGTGAAATATGTTCCCCCTCCCCTTTTTTTTCTTTATAAACAAGGAATATAAACTGTTTTATAGTAACTAGATAAAATTACACAGTATTTTACTCAGTGGGGAAAAATATGGATCTCTGCATGGCGGTATTTCTCCTATCTTTCTCGCTGACTGTACATTAACATCACAACTCTCCATAACTCAGTTTTGCAGAGCTGTCATGGACATCTTAGAGCTCAGACATTGTCTGGCCTGTCCCATCATTACCACCTCCAGAGGCACATGCTGGGGACAGTCCTGCTTTAAGGAATTCTGTGCTTCAATGTCCTTCTCCAACACCCCAATAACTTGGGAACAATTTGGACTTGCAGTCACAGATGTAAGCCTGTATTTCACCTCCAGCCTGCTGTGGTATACAGTCAGCCTTTATCCCACAAAGGAGCTCTGGTACAGTGAGCACAGGTTCAGCCCATGTTATTACATCATCACTTAGAGGAAACATCTCTTGGAGAAGAGCAATGACAATAAATCAGGAATTCTTTTCATCAGTACCAACAAGCCCATAAACTAGTACAAATTTTGCTCTGAAGGACCAAACCTTCTGCAATCAGCACCAGCTCTTTTGCCTCAGCTTCTTGAGCGTCCGTTCTGCACTGCAAAGTGCTGTGACAAACCTCCTGCTGTTTGCAAACTCCATATCTTCCACAAAACCAGGGAATTTTGAAGGCAAGATTTCACAGCCACAATGTTTCCCTTTGACCCTGAACCTGCTCTAAAGACATGTCAATATTTCAGAATCAAAATGTTTCTATAGCATTTTATGCCCTTTCTGATGGTGGCTGAAATTTTTCCTCTTCATTGCCATGCTAAGTAGAAGCATTTTGCAGATCTTTCCCAAAGGATTAAAATTCAACATTTTCTATCATTGCTTAGCAAACAGCTGTCCTAATAGAGTTCATGCTAGCATCTGGGGTGGGAAATTCAATGTATTCCATATGAGTCTGTTAAAATTTGACTGAACAGTCAAAACCAATGTGTCTGTAGGACAGCACACAGCCAGGAGTTGGGCTGCTGTCACCCCACATTGTCCTATCTGCTGTCCTTAGCTAGCAGGGTATGGCTGCCACTGCTCGGCTCCTGCCTTGCCCTGGCAGATCAGCATCAGTTTTGGTTCAAACAAACTGAACATCTGAAGCCACCACTAATTTTGCCAGAGCCACTTGCAATCAGTGAGAGAACAGATGTATTGGTGTCCTTACCTATGGGCTCCATCCTGCCATCTATGCTGCTTGGTGAGAGCTCTGGTGAAGGCAGAGGTACTGGTTCTCCACTGTGGCTGTGGTGGGAATACAGACTAAGCTCACAGTCAGTGCCTTCAGCCCTTTAGCACATACATGGCCGCAAACCCACTGAAAGAAGCCCAAAGTGCAGACAAAGAAAATGTGTTAATGGCTTTAGCTTTCTCCACCAGGCAACCCCCACCTCCTTTACAAGCAGAAATTCAGAAACCCTTTCCTAACCAAGTAAGCAGGTTTGCAGGTGTTAGCTGTAAAAACACATGATGAAGATTATCACTGGGAGCTGAACGCATCCATCCCTTTGCTGGGTGTTCAGAGCCCCTTGCATCCCATGCCAATACCATCTCCAGTGCTATCAGAGCATCCTACTGCTTTGGATAAAAATTAAAGATTTTTGTGATTATTTTTGAATTTCTATTCTTCAGGGGAAGGAAAGAAAAGAAAAAAAAAAGGTTGGTGTTGAGAGGATGTAATCTAAAAGTTTCACAGCCTGGAAGTCTCAGCTGCTCCTGCAGTGTTATACCCGCTGTGCGAGGCCAACCCTTGGGATTCCAGTGCAGGACATGGCTGTGGCGCGGAGCAGGAGCAACGCTAGCGCAGGATCGCCCGTAGAGGGAGCTTCCTCAGGGAGCCGGGCACGGTTGACATCCTTTCATCAAAAGTGTTGAGCTTCTAAAAAACCCCCAACAAAACAAAATATATATATATATTTCCCAGACAATATGAAATATTGATTTTAAAATTCTTGGGTTGTTGTTTTGGCCGGGTTTATATTTTTTTCTGCCCCTCCCAGCAAAACAGACAGCTCTGGTTTAAACCTACTGGGAAAGGATATTTTGAAAGAAGGGAGAAAAAAGAAACTGTGAGAGAAATGCTTTGCCCAGCACTGGGTGTTTGCAGTCAGTTTTCACTTGGATTAAATCAAGCAGATTGCAAATGGTCACTTTTCCATTTAATTTTGTTGTAATGAAGGGGGGGGGGGGAAGCTAATATTTTAGTGAAAAAAAGATTCTGCAGTCTGCCAAGGCTCAAGCGTAAACAGCTTTTCAGACCTNCACTTTTCCATTTAATTTTGTTGTAATGAAGGGGGGGGGGGAAGCTAATATTTTAGTGAAAATAAGATTCTGCAGTCTGCCAATGCTCAAGCGTAAACAGCTTTTCAGACCTACTGGATACCTCTCTGGGTTTGAAATGCAAAGCCCAA
The DNA here is from genome assembly GCA_002631895.1 of Agapornis roseicollis. Lineage (NCBI taxonomy): Eukaryota > Metazoa > Chordata > Aves > Psittaciformes > Psittacidae > Agapornis > Agapornis roseicollis. Next base: position 254,645 of record NDXB01017189.1, read on the forward strand.
CGGCTGTTTTTCTACACATTTTTAGTTTAATTTACTTGCAAACAGGCTCCCAGGCTCCAGTTACTTCTCTGTGAGATCCCCCCTACCCTTTGGGCACAGCCACAGGATTCCCACAGCTCCAGAGCTGGTGGAAGAACATTCTTCTAATCCACTCTGTGGACGGCCCAGTTAGCATCCAAGTAAATTATTACCTCAGGGAAAACTCGGTCTCAGGACTCAGCAGCCAGCTGTGAAGGCAGCTGGCATGCTCCCTGCTTCCCAAGTGGCACGGGGAGAGCAGAGAAGATGGAGGGCATTTTATCCATGAGGCAATGGCGTTCAGGTGGCCAGGCACTGCAATTAGACAAGGAGAATTGTAGATTATCTCTGGTTTATAGTTCCCTGATAGAAGGGAGGGGGAGAAGCACAATAAAAACATGAACAAATCATTTGTTCTCCTGCTCAAACTTCTGGACAAGGTGAGAGGTAACACACAGCTCCAGCACCAGCTGCATTTGATCTATCAAGCTTTGAAATTAACTATTCTCCCTGCAACAGGCATAATTGGGTGCTGGTGAAAGCTGTTCCTGCAGGCTCTCCCATCAGTAGGGGTTTGAGGATCCTTCCACTCAGCATGTTAAGCATGGAAAGTCCCAGAAGCGGCTGAGATACTTCTGGTTTGGCTCACATGTAGCACAAGCAAAGGATGGTGCTTTCCAACTTGCAAGGCAGAGCCAAGAGCCCTTGCTTGCTTGGGTAAGGGGACTGAAAATCACCAGGGGACCAGGCCATGCACAGGAGATATACGTCCCAGCAAGGACACAGCCCAGATGTTGACACAGTCCACCATGCAGCTGTTCTTGCACCTCAGTAACCTGTTGCCACCTCCTTCTTCTTCTGAAGATCCCTCTCTCTGTTCTTTCTCTCCAAAGTGCTTTTGCAATTTATGTGAGCAAGGCACAGACAAATAAAACCACAGAGCCCATGCTGCAAACAAAAACTGCTACCCTGTTGAATTCACTGTGAAAAACAGGAGGGGGTTTACACTCTGAACCTGAAAAATACCTCATTTTACATGAATAAATTTGGCACAGGTATCCTCACCTCAGTATGTTTTGGCTTCAGAAGGGACAGATGGATTTTCTCTCCTAATTTCAGCATCCTGAAGTTCCACCTCCAAAGGTTTGCCAGCTATTTTCATGAAATCATTTTCCAATCTATTTTCAGCTGAGACAGTACCACCACACAGCTGCCAGCACCTAGCCAGTGATGTTTTGGCTTCATGAAATCTCTACAAGCTTCAGAGGATGGTATAGTATTTATGAAATGCCATTTTTCAATAACCTGGCAACTTGGGACACATCTCCTAGGCTCTCAATGTTTCTCAAAACTGGCTGTCAATGTTTCTGCAATGGGACACTCACGCCTTTTACCAGCTTTGGATTTATACTATAGTATCTCCATTGATTTTGACAGACCTACTCTTGACAAGGTCACAGTGGGAAAGGGGAGAACACTATACCTCCATCATGCACCTACCAGAGGTTCACTGTTGTACTGAAAAGATTTGTTGACGAAGTATGCACAAGGCAACACTGGCATCTGGTGATGTTTTCATCAGTGAGCTGGTAACTGTGTTACCTGTTCTCATGTCCTTGTTTTCTTCTAGATTTTCACAAACTTGACTATAGGTCCCAATGCTTTTCTGGGAACTGCAGTTAGACTGAAAACTGCATAATTAACCCATTCTTCCTTTGCTCCCTTTTTAAGGATAGGCGTATTTTTCCCTAGTACTTGACTAGGATAACAGCAAACCTTCTTAGGGGAAAACAAATGTGATGTCATTTCTTTGGCATCATCTGCTGAGTGCTTTCCCTGTCCCCAAGTGCCAAACCAACACCTCTGTGCTCCTTCTGCAACTGCTGATGTACTGCTAGAGCAATCTCTTGTTACACTTGATGTCCCCTGCTAATTGCATCTCACCATGTGCCTTAGCTTATCTGATCTTGTTTCTGCATGTGTATGCTGCACTTTTGTACTTGATCTTCATGGCCTGACCTACTTTTAATTTCCCCAGGTTTTTTTCTCAGATCAAGGTTCTTTCCCTATGCTTCCTTTCTCCTGCACATCATACTCTGAACTGTGCCCACAAGTTGTGATTGACTCTCATTAACAACTTTTCCCCCCTTAAGGTCAGCTTCCCAAGGGGCCTTGCCTCTGCATGATTGGCCTGTGCTGGGGTTCCCAGATCTGGAACTGGATATGAGACTGGATATGGCACTTGATGACATGGTTTAGTTGAGCTATAGGGCATAGGTTGGACTTGATGATCTTAGAGGTCCCTCCCAACCTGGTAATTCTGTTATTCTGTGACCTGTACATAAATCCAGCACTCTCATTACTCCCTCCTGCTCCTCAGCACCAGTTCAGTCATTTCCCAGCAACTTTAACAGTCACCTTTCACACCCCTAGCCAGCTTCTCCTGCAGGAGTTACCATCAGAAACAGGCTCTTCCTTATTCTTCCACTCTTGGTGATAGAGATGGTCACACACCCTCAAGACTCACTGAGTCCTCTGCGTCTTCTATCCCCAGGAACAGATATCCCACATCAACTAAATGATGCTGCTAGCTGCTCATTAAAGCCTTCTTTACCTGGTGGGCTTAAGACCCACTCATGTGGGTAACTGTCCTGGTGTCTTTCCTTTTACCCACCAGCTGAAGACCTGCAATAAGTCTAATCACCCCCCAAATTTTATGGACCTTCACACAAACATATGCACCTTTGACACAAAAACCTCACCTTCTCTGTGATGCCCCTGCCTGCCTTCACTGATCCAGCCATTTCCTTTTAGTGTTGCAATTCCAGAACATGAGTTTTCATGCTAATTAAATCTTGATGCTTTGTTGCAAGCCAAAGTCCCCAGCTCCCCCCACTCCCATTCATCTTGCATTCAGCTATTGGGTGCAACAACCTCCTCTGCTCCTTCTTGGCCCTCCTTTGATCTTGCTTTGAATAGAAGAGGTCAAGCTACATGACCACAGTTTCTTTCTTCCCTCCTTATAGCCTGTGACTCTGCAGTGATGGCTGGGACACTGAGAGCCAGCGGATGGCACTTCCAGCAGTGGGTCAGGGCTCAAGCACCACAGCGGGCTGCCTCTGCAGGGGAGCACCCATCCCCAGCTCTCTCCATCCTTAGTAGGCCCCAACACTCAGTGCTTTCCCTCTGCCACAGCAGCACAATTCAAAGCCCATTGAAGGCCAGAGAAAGGCTCCCATTAACTTCAGCAGGCTTTGGATCAGGGTCGTGAACCACAAAGGACAATAGTTTTTACACCAAGGCTGCCAGATCAAGTTAGTAAATTGTCCTCAGCAGTCAGGTGCCTGCCAGGTCCTGTGATAATGCAGCTCGAGGCTGTATGCCCTGGTGCAGAAAGCAACAGACCTAGGAGTCCTACTCTGCTCTGGGTTCATTCTGCAAGAGAAGTCCTTGCTAACCACACCAGCACCCACAAGGACATGTAAGCCAAGAGGAAAGAAAAAGAGAGAAGGGTGAATTACTCTGTTTTAAATCCACTCAGCTGCTCTTACCAAGAAGATTTACCTTCTGAGACAGGATCCTGATAGCACTTGGAGCTGAATCCCCAGCCTGAAGTATATGAGGCTTAATTACTGCAGCTTTGTTAAATCAGCTCAGTTAAGCCCCTGCATAATTGCTTTCTTATGGCCCCAGCAATGGTTTATTTGAGGACAGCCCAGGCTGCTCTTCAAATGACTCAAAGCTGTTCCTGTGCTGTTAATATCATCTCCTTTAAATTGGTTTAAACCCACACCTCTTGAGAAAGAGCCCTTGAAGAGGTGGGGCCTCAGCTTTTACTCTGATTTGTGCTGGGAGGAAACAAAATACTTATTTTTTTCCTTTAAGTACATGAAGCCCAATTATACCCAGTGCTATTGATGTGCCCTATACAGTATGTGAAACCATCACCCTCAGGGAGAGTATATAAAGAACCCCCAAAACCAGAAATTACAGCTGGCGATGGGACCAGGGCTCAAGGCTGGGGCCAGGGCTTCTGCCCGGAGGAAACACCATGGTGCCCACAGGAGCCACGTCCCAAATCCTGTTGTGCTTGCCACCACTCTTGCCTGACTGGGGAGAAGCCCAGGACACGTGGCACCCTGGCAATCCTCCGCTCCACCCCTGCATCCTGCATCTGTGCTGGTTGCTACGGTTACAGGAAAATTGGTGTGTTTTGCAGGGTGGGAGGGGGTGGTGGACAGGACTGGGGTGATGGGGGCTGTAAATGAAATGGCTTTTGTGAGAAGGAGGTCTTTGCCCAGTCCTCAGCCGCAGAGCCGACCCACGCTGGCTGCGGGCGCCTTACACATTTGCATGGAGCTGACAAGATGACAAGGTGCAAATACGCCAGGCTGCTCGGGAGTAATTTTTACGGCAGCTCTGCCTTGTGCACGTTTTTATTGCAAAGAGGGTAATCGGGCCTCTTCATTATTGAAAACATATTTACTACCCCTTGGCCGCTCTCTCCCATTTTTGCCAGCCCCTTCCTTTCCCCCTTAAGTACCCTGTCCTCCACGAGATATGATCTCATAAATTTACAGTGTACTTGCTGTCTGCAAAGTGGATGTTCAGTTTCATTTTTATTGGACTTTATGATACAGGCGGATTGCATTTTATTTGTTGTACTGCTACCAGAAGGCCTGAAAACGTAGGTAAGTGCTGGCTGCAACAGGGATTTGGCCTGAGAAAGGGCTGTGGGATGGGGCTCCACATACCCTGTGAGAGCTGCCAGTATGGGACACGTTGGCTGCAAGCAGGATAGCTACAGGAGAAGGCAGTGCTTTGTGGGAAGGCTGCCTTCCTCCTCCTCTGCTCTAGGAAAATGCTGCTCTCTCTGCCCTGTGGTCCTCCCAGCTCCTCTTAAGAGGGATTGGGATCAATGTGGGAGCTGTGCCTGTCTCCCCAACAGCCAGTGTGATTGACAAGAGATGCACAGCAGGAATACAGCAGCAGCTTCTCATCGCTCACCACTCTTTTTGTAGTTTGTACCCTTCCCAAAGATGCCTTTTCCAAGGTTGCTCTCAGGCTAGACAGGTTTATCCAAACTTGCCTGTCCAGCACTGCCCTTAGCATGACACTAACGTACCTTAACAAAATTGTCAGAAACCACAGAGAACAGTAACAATGTGCGTGACACCAAGGAGGTCAGCATCTATGAAAACATCTATTGCAGTCAGTGCATTGCTCCAGATTTACACTACTGTAACAGTGAGCAAACAATAACCTCATCCCTTCAACTCCGAACCGCTCAGATGGCTCCTAGGTACTGCCTGGCACACAGGCAAAGATCTTCCTGACATGGAGGGAGCGCTGCCTGACGTGCAGGGGCAGAGGAAAGCCCATGCCTCTGCTCCCACTGACACCAGCTCCGGACTGAGTGCCAAGCCAGCGCCTGCCATCAGGGCTGCTGCAATCAACCGCTAGGTCATTATTAAAACCCTGTCGTGCTGGCATAGGATGAATTTGTTAGCACGCAGCGAGCCACGTGCCCTCTCAGCATCAGGTGGGTGGGGTGGCACCACATCTCACCACAGAGCTGCTTTCTTCCTCAGGGCAAAAGGCTTTGCAGCCCTTTCAGCAGCTGCCCAGCGGGCCAGCAGCACTAGGAGCCCAACACACTGTTTCCACCTCATCTTGGTGCAGCACAGTGGAAATAATAAACTTGTGTCATTTCAATCCAAAAAAAAGGAGGAATTTTTTTTTCCCAAGGTAATGGGGAGAGGCCAAGCAAAGCACTGCAAAGCAACATAAATGATTTAGCACCCAACAATTTTGCCAGGGAAACACTAAAGATGGAGTCTAATCTTTTCATCAAACCCCGGTCCTTCTAAAGGCTTTAAGCTAGGAGTTGACTCAGCATGTCAGTGCCAAAAAGATCCATTGACCTCGAGTTCAGTGCTGAGAAATTGAGAAATGTTCTTTTTAATGTCTATTCAATAAATACAGCATCACCCTCTCCATGGGCTGAGCAATCCACTTCAAATCCATTATGGCACGTTCTCACAGACTGACAAGTTGTCCTGAGACAATAGTGGCTGCCAGATGAGGTTAACCCTTGCTGAGGGGGTGTAAATCTTTGTAGCCACAAGCCTTTTGCTCTCAGAAGTCCTTGAGAAGAGGGGAGGGGGATATCTGAATTGATGACGAGCGGCTGCTGTGTGTGCTCCTTGCTGGACCAAGGTGATTTGCATTGGTAAAATATATGCCCAGTCAACAAAGTCCGGCTTCCAAACATCTTGATGGCAAGGAAGAGAGTGTTGCTGCCCAGTGGCAGCAGTGTTACTCCCCAGTGGGCTGGTGATGCTCCCAGGTAATTGTGCTCCCAGCTTGTACTGGCCATTACAGCCCATTGGTTTGGCAGTGGGATGGATGCTGCTGAACCAAGGTTTTGTTGGGAAGCACTATCACCCTTAGGCAGCTCTACCAACAGCCAAAAGTGATCCCTGGAGCTTGTGGTGCCCAGGGAAATTTGGAAATGGTTTGGAGACCTTTAGCACAGGCACACTGGGTGTGAGCTGCATGCTCAGCTCCCCTGGGGACACCTCCCAGGCTGTGTGGCTATGCTCTGCACAGCACCAAGCTGGCTGGATTAAATACACAGTCAAGGAGATGACAGCACAACTCACAAAGCAGCTCAGCTCACCTGAGCCCAACCACTCCTGGCAGCAGTCCATGGCCTCCACTCCTGAGGAAACATGTATCTTAACAAAGTGGCTTTTCCAGAGACAGCCTAGGGCCAGCAGCAGCGCAGGGCCCCTGCACAGGGCACTGTACCTGCAGGCTATACTTTCTATCCAGAAGCACATCCGTGCAAGGAATGACAGCAGTTTAACAATCACTTTACACACCACCACACACCTGTAACTCTATCCAAGGCTAGCAAACACTACTTTTCACTAGCTCCTGATTACTAGGTGCCCCAGGTGGTGGGTGCCTCATGGCTGCCTATAGATATTTCAACATTGGTTGCCCTGGTCATCTCTGATTCATCTATGGCTTGTGCAGTCTGACCCAACCAGAGGGCTGCTGGCCTGTCCTAAGGTCAGAATCGCAAATTACTGACCTAGGCAGACTGGAAGGAATGCTGGTCTCCCTCCATAGAAGTCACCTACTTAGCCAATGTAGTCCATCAGAGCTCAAACTTGAAAAGTGAAGAGTCCCTGCATGGCCTTGAGGGGACTCTGCAGCCAGCTAGACCTTCTTTCTGATGGAAAGTCCTGGACTGCTGCAGCTTCCAGCAGTAAGTCGTTAATGAAAATTATCACCTTAGTAATGGTAATAATACAATAATTCCAAAAGGTAAAGCTACAGGTGCACAGTCAGTCTGCAAGAAATTGGAGCAGAGGCAGCAGGGGAGCTCTTCATCTTCAGTTTCACATTTGGTTACAGGTATTTTATGGTGCCCCTTTCCTCCTCCCTTGTTTCAAGCCGCTGAGCTTTGGCTCAGTGACACACAACAATGCTGGGGCTGTGGAAGGTTTGAAGGGATGATGGGGCACTGCAGCAGCCACCCAGCCTTTGCAGGCCTCTCCAACACACCGAGTTGTATCATGAGCTGGCATTTGAAGCTCTCTGCTGATGGAAGGAAGCCATCCTGCACTGTGTATATCTGGGCCACATTTACAAATTCTCTTTTTGGTTCTGGAGGCTGGAAGTTCCCATTTTTTTCCCTCTCTCCCTTTGTTTGTATGTGCCAGACGAAGGCAGCTTTGCTAAGATCTGCAGCATACAAAGGGCTTGGCCGTGCGATTGCACTGGTAACTACTGCATGCTGGTTAACTAGATCATGAACAACAGCAAATGTTTATCTTTTGTTAGATGAACAATCTAATCTAATCTAATCAATCTAACCTGCAAAATCTTCAAGATGGCATTTCTTACTTATAGAGCCTTTAAAGATACAGAATTCTGCTGGAAATTAGCAACAAACTTTTGTTTACAGAAATAAAGCTTACATATATACTTGTATAGCTGCTGAGAAAAACATGGGAAGGACAAATGCCTGCATAGATCAGAAGACTTGCTTTGGCCATATTCACATTGCACTGGGATGAGGGACATGCTAATCAAGATGCTACATCCATAGCTGTGTCCGAGCAGCCTTGCCAGAGGAAATCTCTTGGAGAGACTCCTTGCAAAGTGGGAGCCCTTCAGCTCACTCTTGGCTGAATTTCAAAGGGAGATGCAAAATTGAAAAATTAGGCATTTGGGCAATGATCTCCAAGTGCGAGGTCTCTATGCAACCCTGTCTCAGGAGTGTTTCCAGAGGTCATCCAAAGTGAAAGAAAACAGCCAGGTAAATTGTGAGCATCATCACCAAAACAAAACGGTGCAGGAGGAGATATGAGGATGGAAGGGAGACACTATTCTGCTGCTGTACTAGGCACAGCCAATTAATTTGAAGACAAGTTTCAATGCCAGGTTGTTACCATGTGATTAATACTCCCTTCTTTGGTCACCAGAAACAGCTATGATCCTGGTGCTCCATAAACCCTTGGTCCATTTGGCCACGTTCTGCTGAAGAGAGACAGGATGTCTCTCTTCCACAGAGGGACAGTAGGCAATAACAAAACCATGGAATATCTGATGGTGAACTATCTCTGTGCATTCTGCTGCTGAGACATAGAAAAGGACCAGGATGGCAGTATTCAATGCACCAATCTTTGCTGCCACCCTGATCCATGCATACCATAGTGGCTGATTGGCCACAGGCTTCTTTTTTGGGACCAGGCTTAAAGAGTCTCCTCCAAGATATTTGCTGACACTGCTAAATGTGGGCTGGGCTGACAGTGGCTTGGTGCACCACAAGAATTTCCTGATTGCTTTTTTGGGGAGGGACAGGAGCTTTCCTTCTCCCTTTGTCTCCGTGGTGAAGGATGTACTCTTGAGCTGAAGTCCTGACAATCCAAGCTGCTGAAATGAATCCTCTTCAGTCTATTTACTTGATATTTACCAAAGTCTGCGATCAACAAGAAAACACATCTCAGCAGCTCACTTGGCAAGAGAACGAATTGAGGCAGCACTGCAGCTGTCATATTTATTTCAGTGGCAAAGCAGGTCAGGAAAATTGATAAAATTAATCATACAAACTAGCAAACACCGGGAGTGAAGGAGAGGGAGAAGGAAGGGGAGAGAATGAGAGTGAAGGAGTGTTTGCAGCACCAGCCTGCACCTGCTTTTATTTCTTTTAATGGATTTTTTTTTTCTTATGCAATGGAACAGATAAAATTGGTGCAAGGTACAGTATTTTATAAGTAGGTTTGGGGAGGGGTGTGGAGATCACTACAAGAGATGCCTATTACACGAGGGCTGAGCCCTAGCCACAGGGTTTGCAAGGAAATAGGAATTCAAGGGCAGAAGTGATTTTTCAGACAGTCCCCGTAGACCAGGTGGGAAGGTCCTTGAAAGCAATATCTAGAGGTGCTCTGAGCAGGCTGGGGTTTGGGCCAGGGCTCCAGGTGGCTCCTCAAGTTTGTCCTCAGGGCCATGTCCCTATGACCTCTGCCAGCTGGGTGCAGATGTGCCCGGGGCTTGTGACAGCTGCACCAACCAAAGTGCAGAAACATTTCTGCAGACGCAGAGTTTCTCACCCCTGCAAGTGAGCAGCTCTGGGGACACCTCACCAAATGCATCCCCCCTTGGTTTCTCACCTTGATCTCAGGAAGCCTGGATGAGGCACAGCTCCAACAAACCCCTGTGCTTCCTAGACAATGGTCTCTATAGCCACCCATGCTGGGTTAATACATAATGAAGATTAGCACTGAGTTTGCTCTCAGAGCAACTTGTGGGTCCATCTGGAGAAGGAAGGTTGCAGAAACTAAAAGCTTCTTGCTATGGGCTACTCTGAGTGGTCACCTGCCTGAATTCAAACTGGGGGTAGCCAAGTCTAAAAGATCCACCAGACTGTGGGAAAACCTCTGGGGAGGGTTTCAAGCAGCAGGTTCAAGCACTAAGCATCTCCCCTCCCCCCTCCATTTTTTTTTTTTTCATTTTTGGAAGCGTTTTTAGACCAAGATTTAAATTTTAAAACTTGCCATTTCAGAATGAAAAGTGGAAGAGTGCATTTCAAGGATGTTACCAAATGGCATTTTGTCATTTCTACTCTTTAGCTTTCTGTCACAAAAATAGCATTCACAAATCTCAACCCAAATTCAGAAATAACATTGGTCCCTCTGAAATGTTTCCTTCTCCTCTCTCCCCTTTTCTCTTCTTTTTCCGCCTCTCTTTTCTCATTGTCCCTCTTACAGAATGAAGATTCACTGAAAAATGTCTCTGCCCTAATTTTGAGTCCTTTTTCTCTGGCTTTCCACCCTCCCTCCCACACTTCTTCAGGCCCTCACTGCACGTCCCTATTCCTACCGTGAATTACTGTTCTCATTGCTCCAAGCACATTAAAAGTGAAGCTAATTAACCAGCAGAACAATTTGCCTAACGATGTGGTAGATTCTCCATCACTTGCAGCCTTCAAGTCAAGCCTGAAAGTCTCTCAGACAGAGCTTTAGTAGGGTGGGGGAATTTTAGGAGTGAGGGTCTCTGATCCCCATGGGGCTGCAGGACATGTGAGGTCACCTTAAAGACTTTGGGACCCTAAAATAAGGGGTTCCATCTGCATCTGGGGAGGAGGGCATCCATCAGCTCCTGCTTGCTCATCTGCAGTGTCACACTTCTGTCCTTGCCAGGGATGGGGCTGCAGGTGGTGACAGTGATCTTTGACAAGCCATGGCTGAGGAGGGATAACAGAATGGACCCTGAGGTGGTGAACCCTTGGGTATAGTGACAAATCAGCAAGAGGACACCAGAAACACAAACACTGCCATGGAAATCACAAGAGCTAACAAGCATTTTAGGAAAGAAATCCCTCTATAAGATCTTGCTGACAAGCACTATTAAATATTCATTCTGTAGAGTGCAGAGACATCATTAGACACATACGTTCAAGCTCTCCATACTCCCAGCTCTGGCATTTGTTTTACGCTGCACTGATGAGCTGAGGGAACCTCAGGTGGGCTGGTGCCAGCCCCCATTTGTAAAGCTGGGCTCCACAGGGCAAAGTATGGCTTGCAAGGAAAATCCCATCCTGGAAGCTCCAATGACACCCACATGAGGGAAGCAGGAGTAAGTGGATTTGTGAGATTATGGTTTTTAAGGCACATTATCTTTCCCAAGGAAAAGCAGCAGCAGAGGCTGCAGAGATAGCCATGCCTATGGAGTCACAGTGATCCCAAGGAGCCACAGTCTTACCACCAGCATCCTCCCAGACATCCCACATGGATGTGAGGGTGCAGGAAGGAGGTCTGCCTGGCCTTCATACCCTGCCCCATAGGCACATCCCAGTGCAGGCAGGCACTCCCTATCCCGCAAACCCCAAATGAGCCCTCTCCAGCTGGTTAACCCCACCAGGGATCAAGGAGAGGTCAGATGGGCACCCTGGCAGATGCCACAGCCCTGCCATCGGCCACCTTGGCAGCCTCACCAGACCGATGCTACCAGCCACATGTCCCCTTCCCAGCTCAGAGCTGCCTCTTCCACACCTAAGGGAAACCCATATGCTCACCCCAGCCAAAGTTGTTTCTGCCCACAGGAGACAGGGCTTGCACACACATACATATATATGTGTGCATATATATATATGTGTGTGTGTGTTTTTGCATACATTTGTGGTGAAGGTACCATTTTTCCTTAAAACAATCCGTCCATAAATGTCACCGAAAATCCCGGTCTCCTTTTATTAAACCTGAAAAATGCGTATAAATGTAAATAACAAATGACTGATACAGGGAGAGGAACCAGAGCGTCTGCTGGCGTCACCCTCCCTCCCTCTCTCCCTCCCTCACGCTCTTTCCTCCTCATGTAATTTGCATTAATAAAGAGGCTGTTCCTTGTCGGAATGTGTTTCATCCGGTTTAAAATCCCAGGGCGATCCACCAGGAACAGCTCTGGGAGAATCCGACTGTCAGAGCCGACAAGACAAATGAATCCCGGTGTCAGGAGCGTGTGGTTCAACGATGACAGATTGAGAAGAACTGTCCCCCTCTCGACAGGCGGGCTTCATTTTCAAATTAATAAATCTGAATAAAATATTTTCCCTTTCATTACGAGCCGAGCCCGGATGACAGTTCCCGTGACAGGAGGGAGTCGCAGTGTTGATGAGGAGACTTTGCATGAATTCCACCTGGGCTTCTTCAGCTTTATTTTTACCTGCAATTGCATCCCTGTTTACTTCTCTTCCCTTCCCTCCTCCCCTTGCCCTCTCTCTCATGCTTCCCCCTCCCACCCTCCTCTTCCTTCACCTGCTCTCAGCCCCTTTCCCATTCCTCTTCCACTCCTCCCCTCCCCACCATCCCCTAGTGATCTGGAAGGCGAGACCTGGATGTCACTCCTTCAACACACACACCGGTTGTCTCACACCTTGAATGCATACATGTATGAGACGCACCAAGGTTTCATGTTCTCACTGTGTTCACACTGTTTTATTTCCACATGTGCATAGGTGCCTCAGCCTCACTGAAAACACAGCCCACACACCTAAGGAGAAAACCCCCACTGGGTTTCGATCCGTTTTACACAGAGGTGGAACTTGGCTTGGGGATCAGCCAGCAATGGCTGCTCCCAAGGGGGCTGGAGGCAGAATCACACCACAGCCCAGTTCCTAGGGCATAGGCAGCTGGGTCAACAAGGGCTGTGCACATCTGGCAGCATGGTCAGTCCCAGTTAAAGCATACAGCTCATGCTCTGTTGAACTCACAGTACCACCACACTGCTCAGAAGGTGGAAAGTATTTACAGACAAGTTAATAAAAACCTTTTCCTGGCTTGCTGCCTCAGGTACATTTGTAAGTCTCCCAAGCATCTTTATTTGAGACAGCAACATGCCAACCACAGTTGCATGCTGTGTTTCCACAACAGTATGACCCAAATTGGTATCGGGTTTTGCCTTGGCCGAGGAGCATGTTTCCCCTCTGACACCAGCAGCCATTCCCAGGGATGTGTAGTCTGCAGCAGCACTGCAATGTCCCTCTGATCTGCCCCTCCATAGCAGGGTCCCCCTTTTTCTATCACTGCTACCCAAACCACTCGTTGCTCCAGAATATGCCTTTGGATGATGAGGGCAGGCAAACAGTTAGGCCACTGCTGAGCACACACGACACTCAAGTTTCTGATCTGCCTCTGGATCCCACTGTGACCCACAAATACGGCTGGAAAGCTCATAAACATTCTTACTGCCACGTAGCCTCCAGGCAGTGATGTGGCCCACTTCCCTAGGATGCAGCGGAGATTATTCAATGATGCTCCCTGTGCAACCTCAGCACAGCAAGTGCTAGCTGAAGGTGAGGGCCGGAGAGCTTTTTTTCCATCCATGAAGGATGCTCTGGTTTAAGTAACCTCCCAATCCTCCTGCACAAGTGTTGTCTTCAGTTTGGACAGTCCTCTGGATCATCACAACTGATGAGTGGCACCCATGGAAGATCATACAAACCCAACCCAAAATTTGGACTGAGCTGGCAGTGGCATGGAGAGAACAGAAATAGGAGAGACCACAGTAGGGGAAATGGAGTGTTGAGCTGGCTTGGGAATTGCAGTGACTCCAGGGCATGTTATGGAGAAAGCTGGCAGAAATGGAGGCACCGGCTGATTCTTTGCAAGCCCAATAACCCCCTCCAAAGAAATTAGAAACATTCCAACAGCTATAGCTGTTCCTGACAGTAAATTTGATTAACTTGCCCGTGGAGTTAATGATATAGAGGGCCGTGTGGATTTTGTTGTAAAGAACACAGAAAAGACAGATGAGAAAATGAGAAAACAAGAAAGTAAATTTAAGCAGCTGGAAGCTTTAACAACTGGCATGATAAATCCAATAAAGAACTGCTCGATAAAACCCAACCACTGGAAAGCCAAACATGGGCTGGGGAGGGAGTGGATGTAGATGTGCTTCAGATTCACAACTGAAGCAGGAGCGTGATTCACTCACAGTGGGAAAATGCTCCCAGGTCACCAGCTGGGCTGCCAGGAATGAGGAGGCTGCAGCCCTCCTCAGCTGCTTGCTCCTGGAGCACAGGGCAGTGATGCTTCTGCTATGGCCATCCTACAAAGACAAGGCAAAGCCAGGGACCTGCTGCCCAGGCTCACTCCCACCCCTTTTCCACTCTTGTTCCAGTTTCCTCTTCAGTTCTCTCAGGATCCAGATGAATCTGCTGAGGCTGACGAGAGCCTGGGGGGATTCACACCTACTAAGCCAAACCACACTAACTCTGAAAGGCAGCACAGTATCCTAGACACACTTGCCAAGGAAATGCAGACCAGGTATTGCCAAAAAGCCTGAAGTAAAATCCAACATTTGGACATCCATATTCTTAAATTCTACCTTCTTTAAAATTTAATTCTGCTGAACCCTGCTGGAAGTCACAGCCAAGAGGAACCCTTGAAGAAAATGACTGATGAGGATGCATCTCTGCTTATCCCAATAGCAAGAGCTGTGGATGAGTGTCTCATAGCACTGTACTATTCAAAGCATACTTGGAGCAACACTGTAACACAGATGACCCTGCAGGATCCTTGCTGTCTGTACAGACTTTCTAGTTTTGGCATCCTCACACCAAGCTCATTGGTGCTCCCCATCCAGTTGACTGTGCCATGTAATTCCAGAGGTGCCAATCTGGTCCAGCCATACCACTGTACTCATGCAGGGGGAAAGCAGAGACACCCTCCATATGGATCCAAGAATCAGAAGTGCAGGGAAACAGGGACCAGGGCCACCCATGCAGTACCAGCTGCAGCTGGCAACAGTCCAGCAGCTGTGTTAGCTCTGGCACAGTTTCCCCAGGCTTCTGCATTGTGGGAGGTGTTAGCTGGGCACAGTCTGACTGCACAGAACTGGCCTTAAATCCTAAACAACCAGCCCTCCTCACACTAGCCTGGTAGCATTTAGTGCATTGGATGCAGGACAATCTGAGTATCTTGGCTTGGCATTCCTCACCATCCATATCCTCTGGCACCTTTATTTTTTCAGCCTTCTGTGACCCTGGGCAGCAAAGGACTTCTGTTCCCAACCAGGACATTCAAGCTGGCCTGTTGACCTGTATCTGAATTTGGTACTTGGACTTTGACAGTGGACAATGGCTTGGATAATATAGACCAATATCTACATTGCTATATCACCTACATCCAACTTTGGTGGGTCATGGTCAATCAGAAAATACTTTCTACATACAACCATGCAGAACAACAGCTCCAGATGTTCTCCATGCATTCCTTAATGGGGCAAAAATACAGACAGAGCCCAGTTCCCTAGAGTCTTAGTTTGCTTCCATTACCCTAATTCCCAAGAATATCTCCAAGGTCTCACTTCAGATTTGGAATTGGAGACCCAATGGGGGAAAAGCATAATCATGAACTTCAGCTGCAGGCTGTCAGGGCTCTCTCAAGCAACCTTTGGTGAACAAGGAGAGCAAAGAATACGTTTGGAACCATCTCCCCCATCCCCTGCCACTTTCCTGTTGCTCAGCCGCCTGCAAGACCAAGTGGCTGGAAATGTGCAGAGTGCTCTGAATTGAGCTGTAAAGAATGAAGGTGAAGTTTTAAGCCGCTAGATTCATGGCTGGGATTTTTATACACACATAAAATATGAATCTCAGTTGTATACAAAGCTGAGCCCATCGTGCCAAAAGGATCCCAGTCAAGCAGGCCTGTAAAATGAAATCCTCTTGGACTAATTTAAGGAGACCTGCGCAATATAAATTCTGGCCTGCTCAAATGCAGGAAATAAAAAAAAATCTGACTTGAATACAGGCTTCTCTCCCACTGCACATGGCAGCCCCAGTGTGCAAACAACAGGAACAAAAAACAGAGCAAGAAATTAGCTCTGGGGTTGTGAAAAACACTGTTCCAGCTCCCCATTTATACCACTCTTGTGGGCCTAATGACACCCTCTTCAGCAAAAATTTAATGCGGAGATAAACTTTCCAATAAATAAGGAATGCTCGTATTTGCTGGCTCCTGATGACTTTCCTGACCTGCACAGTCACTTCCACCGAGCTGCTGCAGATGGAGAAAACACTCATCGAGATGCTTCTTATAAAAGAAAATATTAACTTATCTCCCAGCTAGCAAATCTTGACTTGCAGACCTTTATCTCCTTGGGTTTAGTGGAGTAAGTCTCTTTCAACAAGTCACCTCCCTGGAGGCTGGAGAAGGACTTGATTGTCCTGCTCCTGCTGATGAGTGCAGCTGGAGGAAGATCACAGGGCTGGAGGAGCTTGCTCTGAGCCTTGGCCACCAGAGTTCAGGTGCATTGGACAATTTATGGCTAGCCGCCTTTGCCAGATGGGGCAAGGAGTGAGTGAAATAAAGCATCCGTGTCCCCTTTTCTTTTCTTAGGGCTCAAGAGGAGCTGAAGGAACTTTGCTCAAGGTCAGAGAAGGCTCCTGAGGTCTGGAAAATGCACCCAGATATCCTTGAAAGGGCCAGAGATAACATCATCCTTCCCGGCAAAATAAGGAGCCACATAACATCTAATTACAGGATTAGAAATGCCTTAGCTAAAAACACTGTCTCTTTTTTCTAGAAAATGTGCATGGCTGCTTTTTGAGGGCAGGGAGAAGAGCATAATTCAGACTTGCCTTGAATTATCTGCCAGCTCACTGGGACCAGAGCATAGTTGTTGGGGCACATGCCACCAGCTTCATGGCATGGTGCATAGCAACCCCCTCCCAAGCAAAATAGCCTGGTGACAGCTCAAATGAGGCACATACGGCTGTGTTGCAGTTGCTGATGGTCCCTCAGCACCTCTGGAGTTCACATGTCCCATGGTCTCCTTGTCTCAGCACTATCACCACCTCCCCTGATACAGGAGGCCTTACCTCCCTCCCATGCCTGAGGTCCTCCTCACTGCACCACCTCCCCCTTGCCATGTCATAGAGGCCTGAAATGAGTGGGAACATTGAGGAGCCTTTCTGTAGCTGACCAAAGGCATGAGACATTCAGCAAAGCTATACAATAATGCAGGGAATGTTTGCCGGTGGCAAGATAATATGCAGCAAGCTCAGCAAGTTTTCTGGGGTTATTTTTACAAGCTTTGTCCATTAAATAAAAAAATTAAAATAGAAGATACCCAAGCACTAGCCAGGAAAAGCCTCCCTAATGAATACATCAACTTCAGCTCCAAAGCTCAAGGCGACTTCCAACCCAGCCCATCTTTGTACCTCAGGGCTTAGGAGAAAGATCTCCTCTTGGGCAGCCAAGTAGCAATTGGGTCACAGTGCAGGATTATCTGCTAGTAACAAGCTGCAAATGTGCTCTGGGACCAGTGATTCATTAATGCAGTTCATGGTGACATATGAACCAGAACCCGAGGGAGCCTTTATTTCTGCCTTCTCTATCCATTCAGTTGAAAGACAGGGAAAAAGGTTCCAGCACTGCACTGATTTCTAACACTGATCAAATTAGCACTACCCTACAACCAAGGCAACTAATCAAGGACATCGGGGAGAAGGTGTGGTTTGAAGTGCAGAAAAAGCCTGGGTCTCTGAGTAATGTTGCAAGACAAATCTTCACTGTTCATAGTGACTAGGAGGAAAGAGGACTGAAGAGGCAGGGACAGAAGCTTTGCAAGAAGACAGTGCTACAGGGAACCTGTTGTGAACTCTTATGGCTATGGCTACAGGGTGCAAGTCTCTTCCATCCTTCCCCAAAACCCTTCCCACAGACCCAGAGGCTGCCAGTGGTCCTTGGGAACTGGGAGCAGAGGTGCTCTTTCAGAGATGTGCAGACCCTCCAGAGGCACATCACCCACCCACACCACATACCACCACCCCGCTGCTTTATTCTAAAAACTGAGACTGAGAAGTGAAAGCTATCCTAACAGCAGGAAAACCAGTATCCACT
This sequence comes from Agapornis roseicollis, assembly GCA_002631895.1. Classification (NCBI taxonomy): domain Eukaryota; kingdom Metazoa; phylum Chordata; class Aves; order Psittaciformes; family Psittacidae; genus Agapornis; species Agapornis roseicollis. Next base: position 272,581 of record NDXB01017189.1, read on the forward strand.
GCTGCACAAGTTGAGTGCATGGAAGGCACGCTGACCATACAAAAATGTTCTTAGAATCTTTTAATGGCAGCTGCCAAATATTTCCCAGGAGGTACGCATGCACCCTTTCAGATCAACCCTTGGAGGATTTTCAGGAAAAGGCCCTTTCCTGAGGCCAGGATCTCCCTGAAATGCATGGGGAACATACCATCTGAGGCTCAGCAAATAACCCAAAAGCCAGTGTCTCCATAGTAAGGCTGAAGGGCAGTCCCAGCTAGCCAGCTCTGCGGAGAAAATCCAGAGCTACTCCAGCCTTATGGTAGTGTGAGAAACAGTGAGGTATACCCCCAGATACTGCTCATCACACAGATGAAAGGAACAGCTCCAACATCCAGGCAAAACAAAGCTACATAAATACAGTCCTCACCATTTCAATGTTCCTGTAGCAGCTTTTAATACTTTATTTCCTGACTTTTGAGCCATAATAATTCATTAACTTCTATTATTTTTATATTTTCCCCTCCACACTGCCTATATGTGCAGATTGTAAGAGCAGTGCACGAGGGTGGATTCACAGCTGGTGAGACCAGCGCCACCTCATCAAAGCCCACAGGAGGTGCTGACCTGGATAGCGGTTCCCAGAGGTTTTGGCAACTGGGAGTGCTATCCCAGAGGTGTTGCTACTGCACAGCCCCCGTGCTCCACTTGTGTCCTGGCTTGCACGCATATTTCACTGCCCTTTCCAACAAGGGACCTACAGGGGGTGAAAGCTGACAGCATCTTCCCATCCTCTCCTAGTGTGGCAGGTGTTTCCCTGAGCCAGGTGGCAGCAGAAGATGGGGCAGCCACCCCATGGACATAGACCTGAACTCAGCTGAGTACGGCCGGTGACCACAAGCCTGAGCAGGGGGAGGATGGCAGCAGGTCCACAGAGCTGAACCACATTGTTCCTCCACCCCAACTGACCATGGCAGGATGCACACCCTATCAATACAATGAAAAGGTTAATGGGATCATCTCCTTCAACCTCTATCACAGTAAATGTGGGATTTATAGCAATGCTAAAATACTGACCTCTATCTGTTTTATGCTGATCATTAACTAAGATTATCTCACACCAGAGATTTGCTATACCACAGAGCACTGACATCACTAACTGCTATTAAGTGTATTATACTTAAACTCCATAAAGGGAAGCAAAAAAACCACTGTCAGCAGCATATGGAAAAGGCACATTACAAGGCACGCTCAGATTAAATACAAAAACCAAAAGAGCAGTTGCCTGCAGCTTTCTGTGTGTGTCTGGCATTTAGCGATCGCAATACTGAGAAGAATCCTTGAAATGTTTTCAGACTCAGAAGCCCTCTGCACACAGTCACCCAGATGAATGCCCTGTGGCTAACAGACAACGGTGGGTATGGCACACATTGCATGAGGTCTCCTGACCATCATCGCAGTAGGTGCTATATGTATGGGGCATAAGAAACAGTGCCTGGTCTGGGAGTGGTGGGTGAAGGTACCCTGTGTCCCCGGATACCTCTGGCTATCTTCTCTGAAGCCCATCACCCACACCAGCTCCGCTCGCCACCCTCCTCAGCTCTCCCAACCACATGGCTGTTTCTGGGCAGTGGCATATTTGTTGACTTGCTCTTTTGGTGACATCTTCTTTTAATAAGGAAATCTGTCTCTTAGCAGCTTCTTGCCTAAGGCTGTGCTTAGTTAAAGTGTAAAATGTCAAACTTTAGCAAGGATGACAATAACCCTGCTGGGCAAAGAAGAGCCAACCACTAAATCATTAGCTACTCAAGGGAGAGGGGAAGAATACTGACCCGTTCCATGAGGGAAAAAAAAAATCCACACTAAAATCTCCCAATCTCCCCACCCAGCCCCTCCCACGTGGAGACCAGCCTCAAATCCGCTTCCACATGATCTTTCCAGCAGCCAAAGCTCATAACTAAAGCTGAACAACAAACAGTATACCCTTCCTATTTGATCAAATACATGTACATACACAACTATAATAGGTCAAAGAATCCTGGCCATGCCCTTTCATCTCCCAAAATTCCCCAAAGGCAGATAAAGACGCAGGCATGATGCTGGCATAACACATGATGGAGAAAGTTGTGCTGTTGCTGAAAAGCCTAAGGCAGAGAGTTGAGTAAAGCCCACTGGGTCCCTCAACAGCCAGTGGCTTAGGCAGAGGAAGGAAAAGCCAGTGGGCACTGTCGCAGGCAATAACCAAGGGCAGCTGCACAAACAGGGAGGTCCGCCAAGGGCTCACAGAAGCAGCCAGTAGCAGAGCAGAGGAATGCTTTATCAGGCTTATGGGTCTTTAGGCAAAGCTTCTGTGCTGCTGAAGGACTTCTCTGTACTGCATTTACCTTCACACACACACACACTGTAACATATGTAGGTGCAACCTTTTCATCTAGAATGCATGTGACTGGTACAAACATAATTTTCTGACTCGTCATTCCCTGACCTGCAGCAGAGCAGAGCCATAAATTCACATCTCCAAACTTAGGAAGGAAGAAGATTTTTATCTTTAAGATCTGAAACTGGACAATGTTCACCATTAGATCCACTATTCTTCTAGTGGGTTGTAGTGAAACCCTGACACACAAGTTATGATGGGCTTTGAGAAACAGAGTCCACATGTGGATCTAAATCTGTATTCCAGCTACATAAGAGCAGATCTGCTGATGGCTTTGTGCAGGAAAGTGACCTTCAGATGTGCAGAGGTACTAGAAGGAAGTGAGTGAAGTTTTTACTACTACAGTATGTCCCAGTGGGTACCAGCTCTTGTACCCCTTCGTGCGATCACAGGACCTCCTGTGATGTTCTTCCCCATTAGGTGCCACCAGAACCAAGTCAGGTCAACACCACCCTGACCAATCACAGCACCATCCTTGCTCCTTCAAGCCTCCAATCCCTGGGCCACACACAACAGGTCCCCACCAGGGTGCCTCTCCACTCCTCAGACCTTTAGGAAGGTCTCAAGGCTCTAGGGCTGGCAGGAAGCCCCAGCACAGCCCTGCCCTTTTCATTTGTATTCTTTTGAAAAACATTATTTAAGTAACAAAAAAAAATTAATAAATAAATAAAAACCCCCAAATACCACCAAACCAAAAAAAAAAAAAACAACAAAAAACAAAACAAACCAAGAACAAACTAACAGAAACCACACAGGACAACACAGCTACATCACTTATCCAGGCAAAAAAAGGTTGTAATTCTGGCTTGGGTTAGAGACTGGCCACATGCCAGCAGCAGCCCGAGATCCAAATCCCAGAGACTGCCAGAAATTCAAGTCTCCCCTGCTCCAACCTGCGGCAGAGCTACAGGGCCCCCAAAACCAATGGCGCAGGCCGGATGAGACAAGGCATTTCCAGCAAGCCTTGTTCTTTGGAGACATCTCATCAGTCTCCAGGAAAGGAAGCAATCTATTCCCTCCTCCTCTCCATCTCAGGACAGAGGCGACCCAGGGGACTGCCTATGTGGTTCTTCAGCAGAGCCACCACTTGCAGCTCTCACCTCTGCTTCCTAAAAGCAACTATCACAACCCATCTCCCTCTCCATTGCATAATAGTCCCAGCAAGTAAAGAAATACATATATGTGTGTGTGGTGCACACATGGGTGTGTTGTGTTTTCCCAGCTAACACATGTCAGGATCTGTTTAAGCCTTGCTTTATGCTCAAATGTCACCCTGCCAGAATTCATTACATCCCATTTATTAATTAATTAAAATATATTTATACAGAGCAGGCTTTATGAGAGAGAGATAAAAATAACATTTTGAGAGCTGTCCCCTGGACGGAGTGGGTGCTCTCTGATGGCAGCAGCAAGGACAGTAGCCACAGCCTTCTCTGTCAAGTGCTGACTCGCAGGGAATTGATGATATGGAAATTCAGTAATTAAGGCTGAAGAAAAAAACCAGAGGCAGGCTCCAGTGCTGGTGCTGGCCATGCAGCAGCTTCATTGCCCCATCCTCTCCTTTCTGTTGGGCAGTGGGATAATATTATCTCCTCCTCACACAGAGGATCCCAGTGTGTAAAGCAAAGGGGCAGGCAGCACTTGGTCTCCAGGACCTGTGCCACCCATCCCTGCAGCTCAGGGCTTCTCAAAGGTAAAGGGATGCACAAGATTCTGCAGCCCCCTCCTCCTGCTCTACCAGGTACCCACACTGGAGCTTGCAGCTGTACTCTCTCTCCCAGCTCACGACAGCAGGGCTTCAGGGCTGGAGAGAAGCATTTGCAGCCAGAGGATGAGGCAGGCTCGCCAGTGAGCTGGTGAGGGACACCTGGCACAGTCACAGCATGGCAGCAAGGGGTGATGGCTCACCTGGCGATGCTTTTATGGGATAAAAGCTGGTCTTTCCTAGCTAGGCATTCCCTGACTTATATTGGCAAATGGGGGATTTCCCCTTTGCTTTCCAACTTCCTCAAGAGGTGCCACAATCTCCTTTGGACTCAGATCTAGTGGCACCAGAATGGACTATTCCGGGAAGAGAGCAGAGGAACCCTGGCAAAAAAGGGAAGGAGAGGGAGGAAAAGGGAGAGCAAGGCTGGGGAGGTGACAGCTGGAGCGGACCAACTCCAACCAAGCCCCTTATCCAGGACCAGGCAAAGGGGAGCGAATGAGCTGCAGTTCAGTAGGCCTGCCCTCTCTGCCACAGCAGAGGCCACTTCGCTGCACGTGCTTTGGCTCTGTTATCCTTTTGACAGAACAACAGTGACATTTCTACTTAAAACTCTCTATGACCTTTCCCTTGGAGCCTCTTGAGTTTCACTTGTTCTGGCGTCTCCTGCCTGCTGCCCCCCCGGGAGAACCTTGCTCTCACTGTAGGGAGAAGGGGAGACATGGGCTCCGTCCTGGCCATGGCCAGGACCAAGGCTAGTTCCGAGTTTATGGTGTCCACCTTTACCTGGCAATTACTAGCAGCATGGGGATCAGCTCATCCTGGCCAGCAGCCAGTCCACCCCAGAACCCTGGTTTGCACACAGAGGTGCAGTGAGTGGCAAGTCTCCCTGCCTTTTCCCAGGCACCAGCACTATTATCTATCTAACCATGTCCTGCAGCTCCCCTGGCTGAGGGGACCCTCAACCTGTCAATGCACATTAGTGGATGTGCTCACCTGACAGCCATACACACAGCTTCAGTGGGCACCCCAGGAGAGCACACCTGCAGCAGCTCTGCACACAAGCCCACTTGCTGGGAATTGTGGGGCTAGGCAAAGCAAGGATTTGTTTCTCAGAAGGTAAATCAGCTCTGCTGCCATTGCAGCAGCTGCAGAGACAGCACAGGTTTCCCCGAGCTCTGCATGTTGCTGTATCAGCTCAGTGCCACATGTCAGGGGACAGCACTGCAGCAGGGGCAGCCATCCTGTGCCATGGCTGGGTATTAGCGTGAAGAGAGAAAACAAGAGCTTTGGAGTTATTGTGCCATGGGAGTCTGCAGCCAGGTCTGACCATCTACCAGGCTTAGCTGGCACCTCTCACTTTGTTCATTCAGCAAGGAATGAGAATAATCACTTCCTTCCAAAAGCACTGAGATGGTAACAGAAAGCACCATGTTCCACAGACCAAGGAGCACTCCTCTGGCTATGCTCAACCCTGGTCCTCTACTGGGCATCACCCTCAATGAAGCTGTCAACTTACTGGAGGTATGGGAGGAAGAAAGATCTTCGGGTACCTATTGCCTCAGGGAGGAGGTAGGTGCTGGATCCAGGGTTTGAAGATAAAGAGATGGAAACTGGGGACAGCTTGTCCTCAGCATGAGAGTCCCATGTTCCCCAAAGAGCACCTTGATTTAGCCAGGGAGCAAACCAGAGTATCAAAGACCAAGTGGTGCTGTAGCAACTAACTCACCTCCCACACTATCTGAGACAGGCAGAGGAGCCCTCAGGAGGTGCCAGTCTCTCCCCATTGACTGAGAATTGGTGGTCCTCCATAAGCAGGCACAGACCCCACCTGTAGCTGAGAAAACTTGTCCCACCTCTCCTAGGACAGACACAGGAGCTGCAATCCAGACCTCCAAAACCCTCCATGAAGAGGACCACCTTCTTTTCCATCCTCACCCTATGCAGCTACTACACTTCCTTCTTGGAAGGACCAGGTTCTTTCCCCAGGATATCAGCCAGCACAGCTCTGCTGACCTTGAAGGAACTCTGCCAGCTTACCCTGGCTGAGGACATAACCATCTATTATTTAGATAAGGAAATACACCTGCAGGTATAAATGGAAGTAAATCCTACTTTTTTTATATAGGCAAATATATCTGAGCAGATCATTACCGGATACTGTCCGGAGATTGTAGCAGCAAGGAAGGAAGCCTGCAGCTCTCTTGTCCTCCCTTACAGAAACAGGGAGGCAGAGTGGGGAAAAGCACTGGCAGGACAAGAAACTTATTCACTGCAGTAGGTTAGACATCAGCCAAGGACTGAGCCTCCAGGCTCATAGCTGTGAGAACCAACCTTCAAGGCTCTCTCTTGCCTCCGAGCATCCTCCATCACCCAGTGGAGCATCACACTCCAGAAAGCGCACATGGCCCCCTTCACACAGCCCGAATTCAACGCAGCCCAACAGCGTGTAGCTCTGCTCACAGCTCACACACAACCCTTGCTTGTACCTGGCATAACCCGCCAAATCTCAACCAAACAGCCCTTTTCACTGCGCAGGGACGGCTATGAAGCATTTGTTATCCCCAGGCTGGCAAGGAAACCACACGCACAAGAAAAGAGCTTCCCTGACTCAAATGATTCTCATTTTTTTGAAGGGCAAATTTCCTTAGTCTGCCCACTCAGTCTTGACAAGGACAGCAGGAGACCCACCACATGAATACTAATGGCAGCAGCAGCAGCGACACGTGGGGACAGGAGCACTGGGGCTGGGCACTGCTGGCAGAGTGGCGGGGAGACAAGGAACGAGGGGTACCTAAGATGCCACAGTGCTGGGGTATCAAGACCCCTAATGCAACACACATAGGATGGCCAGACCCATCCTTGCCTCAGAGGGCAAGGAATGAAGGCAGAACTCCAGCAGCAGCCAGGAGGTCATTATGATGCATTAGGTGTGCTGGATAAGGCCAACATGAGGGCATCACTGATGCAGAGGGTGTAAAAGGACTATGGTCTCCCCAACACCATCTTTGTCCTTGACCCCTTCTATGCCCCCCCCCCCCCCCCCCCCCTCCAATACCCCCCTCT